>LTAE01006615.1:0-22478 GCA_001647135.1 Pontederia paniculata
GTTTGTCCGGCAACCCCCACACCCTTGCAAATCGGCCGAAGGTCCAATTGAAATCTGTGTTGAAGAGTCGGAAGGATGTTGTTTGCCCGAAAATGTCCAAGGAGCTCAGAAATTCGTGGGCGATATCTGGGTATGCGATCCAGCTGTTGAAGAAAAACTGCTTGGCTCCCATCTTTTTGGTCTGGGTCTGGAAGTCATTGAGGAACCCGAGCATGTTGACGGTCGCGCCATCCAAGTACTTCATCTGGATGAAGCTCCGGGTAGCTAGTGTTTTGTAGCGGGTTTCCTGCTTGTCGCTATTGAAAATGATAGAGGTCGGGCGTTGTATCAACTCATCGGGCTCCAAATTCTGGAGAGCTGGGTCTTTATCTTCATCGGATTGTGCTTCTGGGTTGGCTTCCTGACCTTCTCGGGGCGAGTCTTGCATGTCCTCTTCTTCGATAATGGCCGGCTCTTCTTGACGTAGAGCTTCTTCTCCTCTTGGGGTGTCAACATCTTCATCCCCTCCTTCCGTGCCCGTTCCGCCGAGGTTGGGGCTTTGTGGGCGAGTGAGGAGTGTTGATGGTGTAGCAGGCCTTGGGGAGGGAAGGTTAGAGCCTGGTGTCATTTCGACTTCCTCTGTCCTTGGTGACGCTGTTGGGGGCATAAGCACGGTGGTTGATCGGGTTGGTGGTGTCGGGCGTTTTGGAGGCGACGTTGCTGCTGACGGAGGTGTGATAACCTCTGTTGGAGAAAGGATTCAAAGTGGCATTTGAGAATAGGAGATGTTGCATCAGTGATTCAAGAGAACAATTGCAGTATCAAATTCCAATGAAAGAGAAATGCTTCTCTTTCAATCCTAAAGATGAAAAGCAAATGGCCTTAGTGACTCAAGAAGAAGGAGATAAATTGTGGCATAGAAGGTTAGGACACTTTCATGACAAAGGATTGCGGTACATGTCTCATAATGGAATGGTTATGGGGCTACCTCAGTTGTCAGCAAGAAGGACTCTCTATGGGATCTGTCAGCAAGGGAAACAGTCAAGAGATCACTTCAAGAAATCAACATGGAGAGCAACAAGGAAGCTGGAATTGGTACACACCGACCTATGTGGACCAATGCTAGAAGATTCTTTAAATGGCAAAAGGTACTATGCTATTTTCATTGATGATCTTAGTAGAATGTGTTGGATATTCTTCTTGAAGTTTAAGAATGATGTTGAGAGAGTGTTTCAGCAATTCAAAAGATATGTTGAGAATGAAAGTGGATGTAAAATTCATAGTCTAAAATCAGATAATGGAGGGGAGTACACATCTAGGGGTCCTTTGAAGAAATATGCAAGCAAGCTGGAATTCATCACCAACTGACAGCTCCCTACACACCTCAACAAAATGGTGTGAGTGAAAGGAAGAACATGAGCATAATGAACATGATGAGGTGTTTGCTGCAAGAGAAAGAACTACACAAATGTCTATGGGCAGAAGCTTCTACAACTGCAGTTTTTCTTCAAACCATATTGTCAACTAGAGTAGCGGACAAGAAGACTCCAATCGAAGCTTGGTCTAGGGTTAAACCTTGTCTCAACAATGTGAAAATATTTGGTTGCATATGCTATACTTGGGTGCCTTCAGTAAACAGAAGAAAACTTGATAAAAGAGCAGAAGTGGGTGTGTTTATTGGGTATGCTATGTAGTCAAAAGCCTATAGAATTTATCAAATATCATATGGTAAAGTCATCATCAACAAAGATATGAAGTTTGTTGAAGAAATGAGACTCAACTGAGACACCAAGCAGATAGAATCTGATCAGGAAACAAAAGATTTGGAAATACAGTAGGATGGTGAAGACAATTCAAGAGAAGAAGACACTCATGTGCACATATATGAGAATCAAAGGGAGGAGCTGGAATCGGATGAGTTGGAAGATGATCCTCCTATTCGAGGAATCAGATCACTTGCAGAGCTATATCAGCAATGCAACATTGCAGCACTAGAACCTAGGCACTATGCTGAGGCAAAAGCTGATAGAAGATGGTTAGCTGCAATGGAGGAAGAGATAAGAGTGATTAATAAAAACAACACTTGGAAGCTGGTTGACAAATCTCAAGGAAGGAAGATAATTGGGGTTAAATGGTTATACAAGACCAAGTGTAATCCAGATGACAACATAAACAAGTTTAAGGCAAGATTGATAGTTAAGGGATATGGCCAGACATGGGGAGTTGATTACATGGAGACCTTTGCTCTAGTTGCAAGACTTGATACTGAGGTTTCTACTTGCAGTTGCTACCCAAATGAATTGGAAAATCTTCCAACTTGATATTAAATCTGCTTTCCTTAATGTATGCTTGATGAGGACATATACATTGAGCAACCAGAGGTCTTTGTCATTAAGGGAGCAGAAGAAAAGGTGTACAAGCTAACTAAAGCACTCTATGGTCTCAAACAAGCCCCTAAAGCATGGTACAGTAGATTTGATGAGAATCTGAGGATGTTTGGCTTTGTAAGAAGTCTGAGTGAGCATACTATGTACACCAAGAAAGAAAAGGAGAGTCCACGGGTATTATCAATCTATGTAGATAACATATTAGTCACTGGGAATGATGAAGAACAAGTGAATGAGCTTAAGAGAAGCTTAATGCAGGAATTCGAGATGACTGATCTGGGTTTAATGTCATTCTTTCTGGGCATTGAGGTACAACAGACTGCAGGTGAGATCTTCATCTGTCAAAAGAAATACTTGAAGGAGATGCTTAAAATGTTTCACATGGAAAACTGCAAGACAATAGATACTCCCATGAATGTGAAAGGCAAATGGAGAAGAGAAGATGGTTGTTCAAAAGCATATGAGAGTATCTATAGAGCTTGATAGGCAACCTTATGTACATCACTGCTAGCAGACCAGATATTATGTATGCAGTGAGCACTATGTCGAGGTATCTAAGTTGTCCAACAGAGACTCACATGACTGGAGCAAAGAGGATTATGAGGCACTTGAAAGAAACAACAGAGTTGGGAGTAAAGTTTGAAAGAAAGGCTGAGTTAAAGTTGCATGGATATGCAGATAGTGACTGAGGAGGCTGTGTGGATGACTTGAAAAACACTTCAGGCTATTGTTTTTCTCTTGGATCAGGGTGTTTTTCATGGAGCTTTAAAAATCAAGAAGCGATGGCTCAATCCACAGCTGAGGCAGAGTTCATGTCTGCAACTGAGGCTGCTAAGCAAGCTGTGTGGATAAGGAAGTTGCTTGAAGACATAGGAATGAAGGAGAAGAATCCAACAGTTCTATATGTTGATAATCAAGCATCAATTGCAATTTCACAAAATTCAGTCTTCCATGGAAGGATAAGCACTTTATAGTGAAATATTATTATCTCATAGAAGTGCAAGAAGAAGGAGAAGTTAAGGTTGTTTACTGCAAAACAGAGATGCAAACTTCAGATATGTTAACAAAATCTTTTCTTGTAGGCAGATTTGTTTGGTTGAGGAACAAAATTGAAATGTCAGAAGGAATTTGATCCAAAGGGGAGTATTGGAAGTTGAAGCATACTTGATCAAATTTCATCTACCTCAACTCAGTCGAAGACCATGCCTTTAATGAACTAGCTATTATACTTTTCTTAGTTATGTGTGGCAGTTATTTTTCATGTCTGTGTAGTTACTTGCATAAGTAGTTTCTTTAATGTGTAAGTGCTCCTATCCATTGAGCAGTTATATAATATTTTAGAGTATAAATACTCAAGACAATGATGCAGTTATTTTACTGATTAACTATTGATAAACATCAATTATCATCATCTGCATCTGTGTATTCTTCATTTTGTTGTTCTGCATATGAACTGTCATCAGAAATCAATCTGATCTTGTGTGTTCATTGTGTATGAGTTAAACACGAGTGGATTGGTGAGTTTGAGTGTTAAGATTGTTAGAGACAACAATATTCCCCATAATAAGAGTTTACAAAATTACCAAACCAAATTAAAAATCAAATGATACATACAAGTTCTTCCCTGAAATTAACAAGGATCATAAATAGAAATGGGCAAAACTATCTATATAAGATGGCCATTCCTCTAATTCTTTATTATCCCTTTTTCTTTGCCACAATACAAGCATTTAGACAATTCAGACACAACATTCAACATCTTCAAACTTTCATCTTGATCACATGCAAAAATAATTGCAAAACAGAGAAGTGAGCATAAAGAGTTTAGTGAGAATAATGATTTCACAAAATACTGACAACTAAAAATCAAATATAAAATAAAATCAAGTTTTAAATCAGCAACAATATCATATAAACATATCATATCGTACATATGAAGGCATCTTGGAAGACATCCCAATTTGACATGGGGAATTACATATTCTCATGGATTTTGTTACTCTCGACATGGATGAAGACCACCGCACTCCACTTATCTTGGGTGACATTTCCTAGTGATTGTCGGAGTAATTATTGATGTGAATAACATACATTTATCCATTCAAATAGGAAGTTCTCAAGATTGAATTCATCATGATAATGCAATGTCGCTGATATGAGCTTCACAATGATGTATTTTCATATATGACTAAAGGAACAATAGGAGTGTTGATCATCATTTTACATATAAGACTCACTATAAGTTATGAAAGACACCAATGGCGAAGATTGCTAGAAGGCCTTGAATGACAAAGCAAAGCACCTTGATGGAATGAAAAGAACAAGATTTGAAATTGCCGCCTCAAGTGGCATCTTGGGAAGCACCTTAGCTTGAACTCGAAGTAGATGACACCCTTGATGCCAAAATTATCATCCCAGCCTTCAGTGCGACCAAGATTTCAGCCACCCTCAAAACCCTATCATTCATCAAACCTTGCTAAGAGTCACAAACTAAAGTGTATCAGCATGGGGAAACATCATTCTCAAAGAAGATCAACATGTGACACCACCCGACCCTCTATGAATTGAGAGATGGAGGAAGTCTAGCCTATGACTATAAAGGACGCTTCTTGGGAGGCAAGCTAGGGGTTCACTAATTTATTTGTTTGATTTTGTAGGTAGCAATTGTTAGAATAAACATACACAACCTTTTAATATAATATAGAGGGAGCATAGAAATAGGATAGCTTAATCCTTCAACCATAGCCTAAACACATGATATGTTCATGACAAAATTTTCTAATTCATATGCCACACAATATGATGGAAACTTATGAGTGTCGGCTTGAATTAGAGACCTTGCCCTTTAGGGTATTTATAGGCTTCCTCCCATCAAGGAAGTTACTTATATAGTTAATATAACTATTCATTTAGAAGTTATAAGAACTACTTAATATCACATAAATAGTTAAATTAATAAATAAATTCTGACCATATGAATTTAAATATTAAATATATATTAAATTCCAATAGCAATAAGTTTAGTGGATAAGTGCTCAGGTCTAAACAAAGAAGGCTCAAAGAAAACAATGTAATTATGCACTAACATGTATTTGTGAGATTAGAGGATCGAATAGGGCATCATAACCTAGTAAACTCGGATGCGACATAGGTTGCTATGAGTTTGGTGTACTGAACCAAGACGACCTAAATAGGCTAGTGATCACATATAAATCATTGAACCATCACTAATAACCGAGCAATGCTTAGTCACGCGATGATGGCATGGCACAATGGTTAGTTAGATCTTTGCTAAATGGTCACATTCTACATTTACAACTCCAAGTTTGAGTCTATTTGCGGGTCTAATCGCCTTATTTCATGTATCCTTTATAAATACCACAACCATGCCACCCTTAGATCTATTTTGCATCCTTGCTTTAATCGCCACACATGCTCTTTTCAACTACAAACAACGTCTTCGACAATCTCTCTCTCTCCCTCTTCCACCAGGACATTAGTCGCCATGGTTCACACCTGCAATCAAAAGAAGGATAATCAAGAGCGGGCCCATAAAAAAATGAATGAGGTGATGTAGCTCGTGAAGGAAGTCCTCATCACAAAGAAGAATAATCAAATAAGATTGTGAAAACATGCTATAATTCAGTTAGATACCATTGTAGGAATAAACAAACCACACAATAATAAGCTTATTGCAAATAATATAAAAAAGTCATGTACTCACAAAATAAACATTCACTAACAATTTACATTCAATCACTCAGAGAAAGTGCACATTACTTAGGGTTCATGTTACAAGAAAAAAACTATTTTTTACAAAAAAATAAAAGTTAAATTTTACATCATATACATGTTACACTCTCAAAATCCTATTAAAAGTAAATGAGAGACAACCCTTTATAAAAGATTTCGAGAGACACATGTCTTTTATATGTGTTTACTCCAAAAGAATTTTATAACCTTACTAGATTATCAACTCGTAGGATCCGAGAAGCCTAATTGATCTAAAGAAATATTGAAACAACAATGGGAGGAGACACAACTCGGTAATTTAAAAATTCACAACCCATGTATTATCAACTAATTAATTAGGAGAAACATTAAATAAGGCATACGATATTCAATAGCATAAACAAGAAGGTACTTACAAGATACAATCATAATCAAATGATGCATGTAAAATTCAACATGTTTTTAGGCTTACATTTAATGTTATTTCAATTGATTTTATCATAACATACCTCCATTTTAGAGATTATTTGCTTTTATTTTGTTGAAACAGAAATCTACCCATGTCTTGGTGTTTATTTGCATAAAATCATATGGAGGGAGCTGATGAAAGGCTAGAAGAGATCACACAATGAAAAGGAGTAAATTTGCACTATAAAAAAACATCTTGATCAATTTTCACGGGTTGTTACAAGGGTATTACAAACGTGACAAGAACCTAGAGATCGACAAGAGAATATAACGAGTCATCATTAAATATCACGACCTTGACAAGAGACTCAATTTTGCAATTCAATATGTAATGGGTTGTGAGATAATATAACGGTCGTGACGAACACAAGTTGTGACCTCGACGTTGAAGTCATGACCTAGCCAAGAGGACAATTCACAACTTATGCATATAAGAAGTCATGAAAAGATATCACGAGTCGTTATCATTACACCTCACGAGGTGCTACGAATATCACGACGATGGAAGGATGAAGCAACATTGAAGATAGTATTTAATGGGCTGTTATATCTGGTCATAGGTTGTAAGTAGTGAATTTAGCATAGGCCAGATATGAACGATGCACGAGTTACAAGCCATGGCGATGGACTTTTATACTGCAATCAAAAGTTTCATAGGTCACGAGAAGCTATCGTGAGTTGCGACAAACGGTTAAGGCTCGTGTTTCAATAATCTTTTGAGGGATTTTCAATGCCAGAAGGATTCCTAAATATTCAACTGCTTGAGAATTTAGTTAAGACATTTTTGCAAATTGCAAAGATATGGAAGTGTTTTGCATAGCTAAATCTCAGCAACAAACCTTATTACGAAATTTGAAGAAGGGTTTACTTGTTATGGCATTGAAGTGTTTTGCGTAGTTATATCTCAGTCATAGATCTTACCATGAAATTTTAAGAAGGGTTTCATTTCTCTTTTCTTCTATTCCTACCATGAAATTTCTGTTTCATGCATTGTACCTCCCATTCAAATATGCCAAAACACTTAAGGACAATGTGTAGTTTAAGGTCGGGGGAGTCTGCATTATCATGTATCATTTCTAGTTCACTGTGTTTGCTTATGTATTGTACCATGATATTGAATAAATCATAACAATTTGAGAAGATATATAAAATAAAAAATATCATTCATCATCTTATTGTCTCATTTCTTTAATTTGGAATGTGTTTGTTGCCAAGCAAAACTATGGATACTTGAACTACAAATTCATGTTTATATTCCCTTACAGTCTTGTTAGTTTTGATAATAATTGCTTTATTATTGAACACTTAAGTGCTTAATGAGCTTATAGTTGAAAGCAATATGGAAAAAGGAAAAAAAATAAAAAAATATGAATAAAGTAGTCGAGGAGGTTGTGAAATATGTTATCCGGAACCTTGATGTGTTCGGGCTATTAGATCTGTATGGGTTCTTGTCTGGCGATCAAAATCCAACTGCATGTTACATGGACCACCTTGTGCAATATGAAGAAGTGCACAAACAGCCAAATCACTACTAAGTTCGAACCTTCGTTCAAAAACTAAGAATGTTCAGATAAGTAAACTCAAGATGTGTCTTAACACTTATTGTCCTAAGATCATCTAGTTTAAAAGTCAATAAGTGAAAGTCTGCTACATAGACTTTCTTCTGCAATCCTATTTGAAAATTAAAATTAACTCAAAGAGTGAGAATCTTTTTGAAATACTAATGCAAAATAAATAAGCTAAGTCTACACTCATATTTTCAACTTCAAAGCAATTGTTGGATGGATCATACAATAGTCTATTCATAGTCTTCTTTTCTGGATAAGGATCAACCTCAATAACCTCTTGGTCTATGACGTGGAGAAACGATATTGGCTAATCATCGTATGAACATATCAAATAAACTCCACATGATCTTATCAACTGATGTGTATTAAATCTATCAACAAACTAAGATAATCAAATATGAGAAGAATAAATGCACATTAAACTCCATTGAACACTCACTTCTGAAACCAAGATCTCTTAATTAGTGGTTAGCAATAAGAGGAGCGTTTTGGCTCTAAGATATAATCAAACTGCGACAAAAATAATAAGAATCATATTTCAAAGTATAAGAGAATCTCTTCATAGAGAGAACTGATGAATCCGATCTGATGCTGCTACTTCTCAATTGCGACAACCATTGGGTCAGTACTCAACTCAGAGATAAACAACAACGCAACATGTCAAACCCCATTCACAACACAACACATTAGAAAAGTATGCATATTTCATTAAAGCAGAGAGTAATATCTATTCAAACGAAAGTGTCACTATCATACATTCATTTAGAGGATAAACCTTGACTACACCTAGCATTAGAAAACAAGGGAAATTAGCCGCTCGTGACTATTACAAAACTTTCACAGTACAATTGTAGGTTCTCCATGACAAACAACTCGAAGATAACAATGAAACTATCATAAAACTCAGCGGAGGTGAAGACTTCTCAGCTCCAGAAACCCTCCCAATTCTCCTCTCGATAAAGCATCTTTTCCGGTCAAAAGAAATTATCTCAAAATGATGAACACGATAAAATTGAGCAATAAAAGGAGTATCATATTTGCCGTTTAAACTTCTAAAATGGATGGATTAAACTGAATGTAATATGATATGGGCTACAAATACCACAACAACTGGATAAATAAAAAATTATAAAACTAATGAATGGAAGATGATGATCTTAGAATTGATTGTAATATGATTTGGAAGCTACAAATACCACAACAACTTAAAATATTTGTATGCTTGTTTAGACGAGGACGACTACCAATTAGAAGTTACAAACAAAAATGGGTGCAAGGGGCCAGCACTAATTGCTTATCCTATGACACGATAGAAGAGGATGTTGATAATCTCTTCTTTGGTTGTTCGGAGTCTAGAGAGGTATGGTTCAGAGCATGATGCAAGTGGATTGACACTCAATCAGTAGGGATTTTCTAAAATTGTTTTAGACTAGGTGGACATCAAGAACATCGAGCTCGGGACTACATTCCAAGAAGGGAGCGGGTGACACCATTTACTTTTTTGTGGTCCTTATGGCTCCAACATAATGCATGCTTATTAAAAAATGAGAGAGTTTATGTGGAGACCATTGTAGCTGTTGCAGAAAGCTTGGTGGGAGAGTGGATTAATTGTTGAATGTTCTTTTACTAGCATCTACATGTAAAGAAATATCAGCTTAATAAAATGGATGGTTACTCTTGGTAACCATCCTTTTTTGTCTAAAAAAAATCTAATGAATGGATTAAAATGCTAAAATAATGATGCACGAAAAATGCTAAGAACTAACAAATATTCAATATGAAATGCCTATATAATAACAACTGATAAAATGTCTAAGATTTTTTGTGAGAATGAACATCTCTAAGAATTTGAATACACATGACTTTTTTTTCAAAAAACAAGCATGTCTAATCATGGACATTGCCATACTTCAATGTGTTGATCACCAGATAAAGGTATGAAACTAGTTTGAATCCAAGTACAACTCTGACCAATCTATTTGACACAAACCAAATGACTACTGTCAAAAAACTAGTATTTGTTTCTGCAGATAAATCCACAGAAGCATGCAAGCACACATAGTAGGGTTAGAAATTTGAACATAAATCAGCATGAGAGAGAAAAATTATTGGACTCAAGTGTGAAACTTTTTCTAGAGGAAATATGAAAGTTAATATTAATCATTCTTGTTTCTCTAAAAGCGCTTATTTTTCAATAGATTTCAAAATAATACTATCATTAGAGTGAAGAAAGTTCTATAAGGGAGGAGCAGAAAGATTGTACGGTTAAAAATTAGCTAGAGGCAGAATATTAACAAGAGAAACTGCCTCCCCACCTCAAACAAACGGAAAATGTTGAAAATAGAAATGAAGTGCACAGCAAAAAATAAATATTAACGTTAGGTCACCACTGTTTTCTTTCTCGTTACTGATGAAGTTCTATAGTTCAGCATATTCACTTCTTTTTGTCTTTTGAGGCAAACATGCTAACTTCTACATGAATGAAATCATAATGTTATAGTCAGCAAATCATAAGAAATAATGCAGTAACCGACCAACAAATAATTTTAAAGAGGGAAAGGGTACTGACCTCAAATGCATGTAAAAGAACAGTTGCAAATACTTTTCCCTTCAAACAAACCACAATTGTTGAAATGGCTTCTGATTCCAGTTTCTTCTTCAACAGAACTATTCTTGTACTAATACATAACAGGACTGTGCATCCACTAAATTGTATCGATGTTCGTGCAAGTGATATAATCATTGTGAAATATCTAAAAGGCAAAAAAACAAATAAAGCATACTGGGAGTTTGTAGCACAGCTACACAATAGCAACAGTACCTTTGGTGATAAATAGAATTCACTTCCAGCTAAGCTCGGAAATTCTGGCAACTTCAGGGATGTGTTTATGTGGCTCTTCTTGATCACATGCAATTTTGTTCTCTTCCTTGAAATCTATAATATGGGTCTGAAACCTGATGAGAAAAATGAGAATCACTTGTTAAACCAACCTTTGGGGGATGTTAGATTTTCAATGGAGTTCTCCAATTACAAATGACTTAAAATAGTGAAGTAGCTATTACTATAATTTTCTTCTAAATGATATAGTTTCTTTATCTCAAGAAGTCTTTATTTCATCATAAGGATACTCATAAATAAGAAGCTATGGCTGATTTCCTTATCTATAATTAATATCTTACCTGTAAATAAATTATAGAAAAAGAATTTGATGTTAATTCACAACATTGTGAAAGTTGTAATACTGCAGGAATTTATTCGAATTAGTATAGTCATCAGACAAAATCAACTTCCTAAACCTATAACATCTATCTCTTTTGCTTTTCTTCTTACTTATAATTTCTATATTACAGTGCATTTTGTTTCATCAAACTGATGTGAGATGAACATTCCTGTCCTCCATCTCAATGAAAGGGAACACAATATATTAGATCCTTGCTAAAAAATATCCTGATTCTCTCAGGCTGCAAAACTGAAGGTGATAAACAAGTGATTAGTTTGTTACAAAAATTGTTCGTGATTTTTAGAATATGACTAGAATTGTAAATTTCAAGCACGTCATTTTTTTTGGTGGGATAAAAGGATGACTAGAAAAGGCTAGTCTTCCAATATATATATATATATATATATATATATAATTAATCAGGAAGATGTTATGCAAGTTTGTGCAGCAAAGGAAGACTACAAAAATGTGATGTTCAGGGACGAGGATTTCAAAACCAATAAACAATATATGGAGTCAAATACATTCTATCACATTTTTTTGGACTGCTAAACAACAAATGGTAGAACAAACTTTGATAATTCAGTAAAGAAAAATCCCAAAATGAGAAAATGCATTTATATTCATATACATAGCAATAGAACGACTAATGAAACCTCAGGTCAATTTGGATCCTGCAATTAATGGAAGAATCAAACATCAAACTTTGTCTCTCTCGATTAACCCGAGTAATAAAAAACATTTTAGTGCTATATCCAGAAGTATTCTTCATAAATAGGAGACATGGTTTACCTCAGTGTGATATGAGCTGCGCAGTTACTGCAAAGGTCATGAAATAACTTCTTTTTCTACATTCATCATCTGTGTAAAGCACATAAGGTAGTCTCAGGAAGCCTGGGATTCCTCTTAATCTGATGATATAAACTCGTGATGAACATCATCAACAGCCAACATGCTAGAACCTGCAATCTTCATCACTCCTTTGCTTTGCATAAGGTCCCTAATGTTGACAGCATTGTTCCACTTCCCACGGGTAGCATATAAATTGGAGAGCAGAATATAGCCACCTTCTTCTTCAGGCTCCAGCTTTAGAAGCTTTCTCATAGCAACTTCTGCAAGCTCCAAATTTCCATAAGCCCTAGTAGCACTTAACATAGCTCCCCATATTGACGGACTTGGTTTCATTGGCATTCTGTGAATTACTTCCACAGCATCAGACAACCTCCCTGCTCTTGAGAAAAGATCAACTACACAACCATAGTGCTCTATTCCTGGATTCACACCATAGCTCTGTTTCATAGATTGAAATATTTTATACCCCTGATCCACCAAGCCAGAATGACTGCATGCAGTAAGAACTGCAACTAATGTGATGCTATTTGGCAGGAGGCCATTTTCTTGCATTTCCCAGAACAGAGCCAATGCTTGAATTCCATGACCATGGAGAGCGAGGCCCATTATCATGGCAGTCCAAATTGCGATATCTTTCTGCTGCACCTGCTTAAAAACAACATAGGACATCTCCATATTTCCGCACTTGCAGTACATATCAATTAACGCTGATCCCAAGAAGGCATCAATAATGCCATATGCTTTTATCACCCAGCCATGAATGCACCTTGCTCGACCTAATTCTCCCAGTTTTGAAGCAGCATTCATTAAAGAGACGGCAGTTACCTTATCAGGTCTAACGCCATTTGCAAGTATTTTCTCAAATAGGTCGGCTACTGTTTGGAAATCTCCATTCAGAGCATGCCCAGATATCAGAGAATTCCAAGAAATAATGTCTTTTCTAGGTGATTCACAAAAGATACTATATGCAGAATCCAATTTTCCAATCGCGACATAACCTGAAAGAATGATGTTCCATGAGAATTCATCTCTGTCATCCATCTGACGGAAAAAAATCATAGCAGTCCTGACTTCATTGCATTTGACATACATGTCTAGAATGGCATTGTCCAATATCAGTGTCCTATCAAGAGTGGTCATCCTTATAATAAGTCCATGAACAGACTTTCCAAGGCGAACACTGCTTATCTTTCCACAGCACATCAGAAGGCCCACCATTGTATGCTCATCTGGTTCAGCCCCAGAAGCTTCAATGCCACAGAAAAGCTCAAGCCCCACTGCAGCACATCCTTCTCTAGCTAGACCAGATATCATGATATTAAATGACACAATATCTCTTAAGGGCATATGATCAAACACTAGTCGAGCAAGACTGACTTCTCCACCTCCAAAATACATTCGCATGAGAGAGTTGTTCACATAAACATGAGAGCCCAATCCGTGGACGATGGCATGGGCATGGATCTGCTGACCATTATTTGGCATGTACCTGGTGGCCCTGAGGAGGGCCAGAAGGGTGTGCTTGTCAGGGCAAACTGATGCTGAGAGCATGGACTTGTAAATCATAATGCAGCGGGCGGGTGAAGAGGAGGAGGACAAAGCTGATATCATGGTGTTGTAAATGTAGCGGTTTGGAGAGGGGGTGAAATGATCGAAGAGGAGGAGGGCGTGGGTGAGGTGATGGTCCGGGTGGGAGACTGCGGCGAAGTGGAGGAGCCTGCTCATGGGGAAGGTCTGGGAAGTGAGGTGGAGCCTTAGCATCCGGGCGAGGATCTGCTTGAAGTGGGCTGCTGTGCTGCACTGCTCGAGCAGGAGGAGAGTGGGGTGCTGAAGCCTCAGCTCAACAGTCGGATCCCACACACGCGCCTGCGTTGCGGCTGCATCAATGCTGCCGCAACCATCGGCAGTGGTGATCGAATACGAGCAAGGATGCAGATGGCGAGCGCTGCGAATCAAGCAGGTAGAAAACTCCGTGATTCTGAACGGCATCATTTCATATAATGATGAGAGCATGAGGCAGATAGATAGCAATTCACAAGGTCAATTGATCAAACATGTTTGCTTCATTCGGGTATCGTTGCAGAAATTTGAGTGCCAACTAACTAATTAGTAGATTCGAATTATTAATACCAACCGGAGTTGGGTAAGGAGCTCCACCAGGCTTTGGTAGAGTTAGAATCTCGTAAATGTAGAAAATTATTGTCGGAAATCTCACATATCATACCTAGATATCTAAATCAGCACAATACAAATTAGTTAGATATTAATAATTTCGAATGCTATGAAACAAGACAATAAATAATTAATATTATTGTAATTATTATAATACCAGCTAAAATAAAAACATAAAATAGAAAAAAAAATATAGAAAAAAAAGAGAAAAGAAAATGATAGGACCTCGGCCATGTGTCTCGACCCTATTGGACCTTCAAACTTATATAAAAGTTCTCTCATTAGATTTTTAGTTTCTCTTCTTTATTTCTTCAAGTTCATGCCCTTGGTAACTCAGTCAAAGTTCTACCAGAGATTGTGCTTAATTCTCTTCAATTTCAAAAGTAAATCAGCAAGAAGAAGGAGAAGGAATGATCAAGAACTAAAGGAAAGGGGCTGCTGGAGCTTGAGGAGGAAGAAAAGAAAGAAGAAGCACTAATAAGGAATAATTTGAGCAAAAGAGGCATATAAATGGATCCTTGTATTGATCATTTGGTCAATGCAACGATATGAAATGATTATTGACAGAATGGAGCATGTATTGCATTGTAATTGAATTGTTATATTGCATAGAAATTGGGATGTTTATGTTCTTGCCTAAGAGGAGAACAATTTTATGATTAATTGAGTATTAGGGCTCATATGCTAGAATGTTCAAATTCATATAGTTCTAGTTGTTATTTCCTGAGCATGTTATTATATTGAAACTCTATTTATTGATGTATTGATCGATATCGACAACCTAGAGAAAATTCTAGGATTTACGCTTTATTTTTGAATTTCGTGATAGTCGATCGACTGACCTCAAGGGAGGTCCGATCGACTATCGGGTTTGTAGAGGTTTAATTCAATCGATCTTGTATCGGTCGAGCCCAAACATTCACAGTAGAGAGTCAATCGGGCCTTATGTCAAACGATCACTATATGGTGAGTCGATCGATTGACTCTGGTAGGTTCGACTGACCTTACCTCATAATCTTTATAGTAATATTATTGCATGCTCAATCGTAATAGGTTGAATTGTTAATGTAATGATGTATCGATTAATTGAATTGGCAATTGAAGAATCGAATTGGATGTTTGCCGAATTGGAGAACTTGTCCTCATTTTGTTATTGACCCAAATGTAAGATGGTGGATCATGAAAAGGAATTCACATAGTGTCATTTGTTGATTGACGGATAAATGGTTCAAGGAACCTTATTGATATTGATATTGATATCGACGAATCATGGATTCTTATTGTATTGAAATGAGCATGGCTCATATTGATATGGGGACGTCTTCATATGCGGGCGGCTATATGAGGACGATTAAACAAAGTCACAAGATGGACTTTCAGTTATCAAATGACAACAAATAAGATAATTTTTAGCATTAACAATTGTTATAGCTATTGAGCATAAGAATGCCTATTGCGATTGGATGTTCATGTTAGTTATTTTTATTTATATAAAAGTGGTTAAAGTTCAAGAAACAACGACTTAATTATTATTGTTCATTGATGCATGGAGATCATGATAATTTATTGATCTATATTGTTATCATTATCGTCATCGTTATTGTTTTACATACTAGGCGAAAAGTCATGGGACTTTGTCCCCTGGATCCTCTAGGTAGGCAATGTTGATCATAGATGGTGGTGCTATTTTTTGACATGAATGTTGCATATGGCTAATGCTAAGAATCGAGTCAAGTGTCATGAATGGCCAATTAGTAGACCTTTTCCTTATTTTTTCACGTACTGGGTCTTTATAATGAGCTATGTTGGTCAAGACTATGTTTAATCATTTGGCAAGTGACTTATCATGTTCTAAGTTAACATTATGAGATTTTATGACAATGTATCAAATTATTCAAATCATTCCCGTTGTTTTCATTGCTGAATTATAACATTTTTCGCTACCATAGAGTATCAGATATCGATTCGAAACATGTGGGGTGCGTTCGTGGAGTATTACAGAACTTTAGGTATCTGAGTTTAACATTGGCTTTAGGTATTGAGATCTTTTGTATAAGTTTATGTTAACCTGTCCCAAATGTTAAAGTTTATGTGCAATCGTCATGAGCGTCCGTCGAGTATTGTCACTGTTGGTGAGCACGTAATTGTGTATTGAATTGTTAATTGCTTAAAGAGTGATTGATGTTATGTTTTAGAACATGGATCGTTGAGAAGAACATTGTGATGCTACGAATGAGGAACACCACACATTCATGACAAAAATGCAAGGGATGACAAAGGCTATTGAAAAGCACTAGTAGAACAAGGAGGTCTAGTCACTCAACTTCTTATGAAAGGTTCATGAAGACCAATCCATCAATATTCACCGGTGATAGAGATCCCGACAAGATAGTTTCATTGTTGATGACAATTAAACAAAAAGTAGAAGTTTGTGATTGTCCTGACTAGCACATGGTGACATATACCACACGCCAATTGATTGAACATGCCAAGGATTGGTGGAAATCTATGGAAAGAACCAAGTTTTCCGATGATGACATAACCAGTTGAAGAAAGTTTAAGAAAGCATTTGAGAAAGAATATTTTTAACAACATGTAAAGGAGAAAAAGTAAAGGAAATTTTTGACTTTGCAACAAGGCAATATGTCACTCAAAGAATATGTTAAGTACCTCAATCTTGAGAAGTATAGTCCCGTGGATAAATCTAAATGAGAAAGGGCTAATAGAGTTGTGGAAGGATTTAGTCCAGGAGTACAAATGAGAGTGTTTGGGGAGAAACCCCTACGTTGGCCAAGACAATCGAAAGAGCAACTATTGTTGATAGAACTTTCAAGAGTCAAAAGGAGAATTATAAAGGAAAGACGCCAAGGCAACGAGAAGAGAAAAAAAATGACCAAAGAAGTTCTGGCAAGCATCTAAGAAGGAAGAACCCTCAAAGGGGAAGGCAAATGCATGTGACACTTGTAATAGAATTTATCAAGGTGAATGTCATTTCAAAATAGGAGCATGCCTCAAATGTGGCAAACAAGGACACTATGTGAGATATTGTCCTACAAGACGTGAAGCTCCACATGACAAGGTCAAGACTAAGGATAATGAGACTCCTCTGAAGATACCGACAGAGTCTATACCATGCAAGTAGAAGAGCCCTTTGTTCCAACGAAGTGATACAAGATACATTTACAGAAGAAAATTATTATGCAAATGTATTGTTTGACTTAGGTGCTACGCACTCCTTTATTTCATATGAGTTTGCTAAAATGTTAAAGGTTAAGATAGAAAATATGCATTGTGAATTAGAGATCTAAATACGAATTGAAGATGTATCAACTAGAAGGTACATTCCAAATGCTATTGTGCAGGTTGAATGTATCAACCTACTGGCTGATTTGGAAGTGCTACCATGGTACACTTCTATGTCATATTAGGTATGGATTGGCTATCCTGCCATAACACAATTCTACAATACCGAGAAAAGAAGGTGATTACTATGCCGATGAAGGACGTCCATTGGTCATCCAAGGGGTACCATTCGGTGAACAAAGGATAATGATCTTGACAATGAAGGCAAATAAGATATTGAAGAAATGTTGTAGAGGATTTCTTACAAGTGTATTAATGAATGATCCACAACCAGGAATTTGCTATCCATCCGGGAAGTACAAAAATGTATAAGGATCTCTAAGGGAGTTTTTGGTGGAAAGAAATGAAGAGAAAAGTCTCCAAATGTGTCCAAGTGTTTAATTTTTCAACAAATAAAGATTGAACATTAAAGACCACCAGGTTTACTTCAGACATTGGAGTTATTAGAATGGAAATAAGAGCACATGACTATAAATTTTGTCTCGAGCTTTCCAAGGGCATGATGCCATATGTGTTATTATTGATAAGTTGACAAAATCAAAACACTTCCTATCCATAAAAACTAAGTAATCCACCAAAGTTTATATTGTATGTTAAGAAAATCATCCATTTGCACAAGATTTTGGTTTTCACTGTATCAGATAAAGATCTAAAATTTATCGAAAAGTTTTGGAGAGAATTTCAAGATGCATTCAGAATGAGGTTGAATTATAGCACGACTTTTCATCCTCAAACCGATGGTCAAAGTAAGAGAACCATCCAAACATTGGAAGACATGTTGAGAGCATATGCAATAGATTGGCAAGGAACATGAGATGCACATCTACCATGGTGGAATTTACTTATAATAATAGCTACCATTATAGCATTGGAATGACTCCTTATGAAGCATTATATGGACAACGATGTAGATCTCCAATATACTAGACTAAAGTTAGAGAAAGGATACTCATTTGACCAGAAATTGTGACGAAATATATCGAGAAAGTCGACATAATTAAGGAAAAAAAATTAAACTGCCCAAAGTCGATAGAAAAGCTATGTTGATAAAGGTAGAAAAGAGCAAATCTTTCAGGTTGGAGACAAGGTACTATTCAAAACTTCGTCAACAAAATGAATTATGCAATTTAAACAAAAGAGAAAATTGAGTTCAAAGTAAATTGGACCATTTGAGATATTGGAGAAAGTTGACGAAGGGGCATATAGGTTGGCGTTGCTGACTTCTTATGCTAGGATGCACAATGTATTCCATGTGTCAATGCTTCGTAAAGATAATTACGATAGCTCACATGTGTTGATTATTGAAGAACCAACCTAAAGAGAGACTTGACCTATGAAGAGCGTTCAATACAGATTTTGGAATATCATGAACATCATTTTCGCAACAAGGTGGTGCCAATGGTAAAGGGTGAATGGAAGCATCATCAAGGTTAAGAAGCCACTAGGAGCTAGAAGAAGAGATGAAAACTCAATTCCCTCATCTATTTGGTGAGTGTTTACATTCAATTTAGATTTGAGGATGAGTTTTCCTTTAAGGAGGGTAGAATGCAATACTTGCTGAAATAAAAGCATAAAATAGAAATAGGAAAGAGAAGAAAATGGGGGAAAAGAAATGGTGGGACATCAGCCATGTGTCTAGACCCTATTAGACCTCAAACCCACTAAAGCTCAACCCAACTTATATAAAAGCCCTCTCACCAGATATTTAGCTCCTCTCTCCTCCATTTCTTCAAGTTCATGCTCTAAGAAACTCAACCCAAAGTTCTACCAGAGATTGAGCATAATTTCCTTAAATTTCAACATCAAATCAACAAGAAGAAGGAAAAGGATTGGGTCAAGAACTAAGGGAAAGAGGCTGCTAGAGCTTGATGAGGAAGAAGAGAAGGAAGAAGCACTAACAAGGAACAATTTGTCAAAAGAGATATGTAAATGGATCCTTGCATTGACTATTTTGCCAATGCAATGTTATGAAAATGATTATTGATAGAATGGAGCATGTATTGCTTGTAATCGAATTGCTTTATTGCTTAGAAATTTGGATGTTTATGTTCTTGCCTAAGCGGAGAACAATTTTATGATTAGTTGAGTATTAGGGCTCATATGCTAAAAAATGATCAAATTCATAGAGTTCTAGTTGTTATTGCCTGAGCATGTTATTGATTGAACCTCTATTGATTGATGTACTGATCGATAATGACAACCTAGAGAAAACTCTAGGATTCACACTTTGTTTTCTGAATTTCGCAACTGTCAGTCGACCGACCTCAAGGTAGGTCCGATCGACTATCGAGTTTGTGGAGGTTTTAGGTCCGACCGAAAGTGTGTCTGTCGAGTCCAAACGTTCATAATAGTGAGAGTCAATTGGAGCAAGTCCGATCGACCCTCATGTCGGACGACCATCATATGATGAGTCGGTCGATGCATAATCATTACAATATTATTATTTCATTTAATTGACTCCATTGATTGATAACCTATAATGCGTATTGCATGCTCAGCCGTAATATGTTAAATTGTTCATGTAATGATGTATCGATTGATTGAATTGGCGATTGGAGAATCGAATTGGGCGCCTGCCAAATTGAAGGACTTGTCCTCATATTATTCTTGACCCAGACGTGGAGTGATGGATCTATGAAAAGGGACAAGAGCTAGTGCGTCCTGTGGTTTCGCTAACTATTTGTGGCATCAAGTTATCCCAACATTCAATTATTGTTAATGACTCACATAAATTGATTTAATTGAATATAGGATTATCATTTGATAATTGATAGATAAATGGTCCAAGGAATTTTATTGATATTGATGGATCACTGATTCTTATTGTATTAAAATGAGCATGACTCATTTTTATATGAGGACGGGTTCATATGAGGGCGGCTATATGGAGACGACTTAAGGAAGTCACAAGATGAACTTCTGGTTATCAAATGACAATAAATAAGATAATGTCTAGCATGAACATATTGTTATAGTTATTTAGCATAGGTATGCTATTGCAATTGAATGTTAGCTATTGTTATTGATATGAAATTAGTTAAGCCCAAGCAATAATGACTTAATCATTATTGTTCATTGATGCATAGAGATCATGCTAATTTATTGTTCTATATTGTTATTATTCTCGTTATTGTTATTATTTACATACTGGACGAAAGCTCATGGGACTTTGTCCCATGCATTGGATCCTATTAGGCCGTGATATTTCTCGAGATTAAGTTAACTTATTAGTTGCATTTGAGAAATCACGAGTTGAGAAGTAAACTTTTATATCCATGCAATTTCCTTTGCAACATCTGATGCAACATCTGTGGTGAAGTCAGCTATTGTATTTGCTTAGAACTCTTCCAAGTCACAACTCCTCTATTCAGAATGAATATATACAATGAGTTTGATTTCCGATTGTCAACATTTGACACAAAGTCGACATTGGTGTAATCTTCACTAGTCATATTGTATTCTCAATAAATAAGATATAATCTTTTGTCCTTGTTAAGTACTTAAGGATATTTTTAACAACAATCCATTTTGTTTAATATGGATTCAAATGTTATTTATTAGTCACACTAATAGCATGACTAATATAAAATATTATTAATTTCATAGCATACATGATGCTTCCTATGACTCAAGCATATGAACTCTTTTCATTTACTTTCTTTTCTTATCATTATAAGGTGTCATATTTTCCGAGAGATGTATCCCATGTCTAAATGGTAATAACTCCCTTTTCAAATTTTTCATACCAAAATATTTTAGTATCTTTAAGATGTACATGGATTGAAAAAGACCTATTATTCTTATTGATTTATCTCTATAAATCTTTTTGTCAAGAATATAACTTGCTTATGCTAAATACTGTATACAAAACAAATTGGACAACCAAATCTTGACTAGAGTATTTTTATATCGTTCTCAATAAGTGGAATATCATCAACATATATTAGAAGGAACATTATATTGCTCCCACTAACCTTTTGTACACGAATAATTCATAATGTGTGTCATTAATGGATAGAGAGACATTTTGAAGTATTTTCTTATTCAACTTGTGAATTTTAAATTCCTTCAAATTCAATGTTCCTCCCACTATCCTCTTGGAGTACAAATTCTCATTTGAGGAAAATGGCATTTCTTAACACATTTTATTTTTATGGAATATCAAAATAATTTCCTAAAATATCTTTAGGATATCCCATAAATCTTTCATTTTTATCTCTAGTATCCAACTTATTTGATCCCACTTTCTTTATGAAAATGGGACAATCTTAACATTCTTAAGATATTGTTTTCTTTTGAATCACTTTCATATGGTGTTTTCGTAACAATTTTGGAGAGCATAGAACATACCCTCAAAAGAAAATTGAAATAGTGGTGTATGACATCATTGATCTTACCATATCATATATGGTTTGGTTTCTTCTTATCATTTAATTGCAGAGTATGTTTTGGATTAAATTGAGATATCATTCCATTCTTTTGCAATTAATCTAGGAATCTAGTGCTTGTATATTCTCCTCCACGATCAATAGAATAGTTTTAATAATTTTTTTCTTTTCTGCTTCAAATTTGAAACTTATAAATTTTTTGAAAGTTCTAGATTTATACTACTCTAAGTATGAGAATAATCATTAGTAAATGTTATGAAGTAAAGATAGCCTCCTCTTGCAGTAATGTTTGTGGGGCCACATACATCTATTTGTACATATCCAATTATATATATATATATATATATA
>LTAE01006616.1:7639-28839 GCA_001647135.1 Pontederia paniculata
AATCTTGAAGAAGAGATGGAAGATGCTTCATCAAATGCCACAATTTAGTATTGAATCACAAATAAAAATTTTAGTGTCAACATTTGCTCTACATAATTATATTAGGATTAATTCACCAGATGATCTAATTTTTTCTATAGTTGATCAACATCCAAATTATACATTTGTTGATGATCTTCCTAATGATCAAGGTTCTTCCTCAAATGATGAAAATATAGTAGAAAGATCCATTGAAATGAGGGACATCCGCAATAACATTGCTAATTTATTGTGGAATGTAAATTAGTAATTTATTATTCTTCTAAATTTTGTCATTGATTTTATGGCATATGAAATTACATAATGTTGTTTAGATATTTTTTTTAATTTATTTTAGTATCATATATATATATATATACACATTAATAGGTAAGTCCATTTTTGTCATTTTATATTAATCAATTAATTCAACCGCTATATTTACCAAACACTTTTTATTTATTTAATAGTTAAACCGCTAGCCGCTAATCGCTAACCGCTAATAATGAATTAAACCTCTTCCCGCTCATCAACCCGTCACCCTCTCATAAGACCGCTAATTATGCCAAACAGAGCTTTAGTCTCTTCCCAACTACTAGCGATGTGGGCACGGGACTGCTATTCTGCATTTTGAACCTCCTCAGTACCTTATTAATGTATTGTTCCTGACTTAAACTCAAGCTTCTTGAATTTCTGTCACAACTGATTTGAATGCCCAGTACATAGGAGGCATCACCCATGTTTGTCATTTTAAATTGTTTGCTCAATTTATACTTGATTTCATTGAGCATGTCTACATCATTACCGACAAGCAGTATCTACTCTATATATAGTGATAATATCACAAAACTGCTCTCATTCTTCTTGATGTAGACACAATGATCCAACTTGTTCGTCCTGAAACCAAATTGGATTATCGTCTCATGAAAATTTAAATACCATTATTTAAATGATTGCTTAAAGTCATACAATGATTTCCAGAGTTTATACACTTTATCCTCCTGACCTTTCACCTGAAACCCTTCAGGTTGTTGCATATATACGTCTTCAAACAAGTCTCCATTCAGGAACGTTGTTTTGACATCCATTTGGAACAACTCCAAATCCATATGTGCTATTATGGCTAAGATCGTCCTAATCGACGCAAACTTAGCCACTGGAGAATAAATCTCCTGAAAATCAAACACGGCTTCTTGAGTATAACCCTTGGCCATCAATCTTGCTTTGTGCCTATCAAGAGAACCATCAGCACGATACTTTCACTTAAATACCATTTGCACCCAATAGATTCTCTCTTTCAACAAATCACATAATGTTCACACTCTGTTTTTGTGAATCGAGTCCAATTCAACTTTCATGGCGGCCGTCCATGACTCCGATTTACTAGAAGTCATCTTTTCTTTGTAGATGATAGGATATGTATTATCCTCTATCTGAATGTCAACGGAGTAACACGATGCCTCGCACTCGTACAGTACATAATCATCCAAATGTGTGGGTGTTGACCGTGGGTGCTTGGTGTCGGTTATACTTGTGGAAGTACAGAGGAGGTAGAGCATCAACTCCCGTTGCTGGATAGTACAGTGGATCACTTAAGTTGTCTCCATCGTCTCCTAAAAATCGTGAGGGGATCATCATCGTCCCTTATCTGCTCCTTTTCTTTCTCAAGAAAAGTAACATCACGACTCTCTATGAGGCATTTTTCTTAATGGAAAAATGTGTACTCTTTAGACTGTTCATTATATCCAATAAACCTACACATTTCCATCTTCAAGTCCAGGTTGTCCCTAAGTTGACTAGGAATCAACGCGTGCGCTTTACATCCCCATTTTCGGAGATGATCCATCTCGGGCTTCTTGTCATTCCATAACTCATATGGCGTCAATTCTACCGACTTGTTAGGAATTATGTTCTGTATATAACTCGCAGTCATCAATGTCTCATCCCAAAAGCGTTTTGACATACCCGAATGGGACAACATACATCTTACTGCAATCATTAGAGTCCTATTTTTTTATCTCTGCCACACCATTTTGTTGTGGCATATATGGCATCGTCTGCCTACATATGCCATCTAAAATGCAGTAATTATCAAATTCTTGGGAGGTATACTCTCCTCCTCTGTCTGTCCTCAGGCATCTGATAGGTCTTCCTAACCCCTTTTCAACTTGTGTCTTGTACCTCTTGAAAGTCTTGAAAGCTTCTGATTTTCTCTCTAAGAGGTGTATATAGCAAAATCTAGAGTAGTCGTCTATAAATGTAATAAAGTACTAGTAATAAAGTACTTTTTTCCCTTATAAGTAGGAGCACTCAATGGTCCACAAATATCAAAATGAATTAGTTCCAACAACTCAGTTGATCTTGTCCCCACACCAAAAGGGGTCCATACATTTTACCGGCCAAACAATGCTCACATGACATTATCCTTGCACCAAAGATGTTGGATACTAAATTCATTTTATTTATTTGTTCCATTTTTTAGTTTCCTGGATATCCTAACCTCTCATGCCAGATATCATAGTCAGACATATAACGTAGAGAATACTGGGAAGAGTCTTTTATTTCATTAGACTTAACAACGTTCAGACAAAACATGTCATGACCGGTTACATACTTCCTGGTTGCAATCACCTTATTGTTCTTGCCTATAGTTACCCGACATTATAGAACCTAACTTCAAAGCACTTATGCAAAAGGACAAAAACAAAAATCAAATTGTGTCTTAATCCTGGCGCGTACAACACATTTTTGAGTGTACAAAGCTATCTCCTATGTCTAGCTTATACTCACCAATCCCCTCAACATCGAGTTATGTGTTGTTGTCCATGTAGATCCGCTGCTCCCCTTTTGCAATTTCCTTGAAGTCAATAAGGTCTTCCTTGATCTTGGCAACATGGCGGGGCGTTCCACCATCCTTCAATGTCCATTGTTGTTGCATTACACTCCACCATCATGGCATATAAGGACTTGTTGGTGTCTGCTCCCTCATTTGGTCTTCTGCCACCTTGTCCGTCGGACGGGCCATTGTTGACGTCTTGTTTTTGCTTGTTGGGACAGTGCTCTTGAAAATGACCAAACTTCCCGCAAACAAAACAAGCTCCTCTTGGCACCTTGTGCCCTGCCCTAGGTTTGAACTACTTTTTCTTGGGGCTGAAGGCTGGCCTGACTTGCTTGCGCCGATGGTGCATAGCACGAGCCTCTTCCTCCACCCCTTCAGCATCCCCCTCCGCTTCGAAGACGTCAATCTTCTTCTTTCCTTTGGCCACAATCTTCTTCTTTCCTTTGGTAATGTCCTACTCGATGGCCAAGATGGAGGGCAGTTCAACAACCTTCTTAATTGACTCATTGACACGCACAGTTGTGGTTGTCATGTCAAAGGATGACGCGAGACTGTTGAGCACGGAGGTAATTTGCAACGGTTCTGACAATGCACACCCTCCAACTTCTAAGTCCTTAGCCATTAATCAATATTGTTCACATGGTCAGACACATTTTCATCTGGCCTCATTTTACATGTAGTATACTTATGCAACAACAACTGGACCTTCATGTCCTTTTTGGACGCATATTTATCTTTGAGAGTTGTCCATAGCTCATAAACATTGCTATAGGTCTTAAAGACCCTAATCAGGTTGTCCTCCATATACATCAATATGAAGGTCCTAGTTTTCTCATCACCAGCTTTTCTCTGCTCCATGAGTGTCGCACGACCTGTCTTCTCCTCCTCAGAGGCTCCATCTTCAAACACTCATGGGGCTACATCTATAAAGTTTTGGAGATCATCATGAACTAGGCCGTATTGAATTCTACGATTCTAAGTGTCGTAGTTGGCGTCGTTAAAACATCCAATTTGACTGGTTCCGCGGCCACGAATTTTGACATTTTTCTGTCACCGAAGACACAGGGGATCAACAGTTCCGGGTACGAGTGCGAGATCGACGCGTTCGAAGGTTCGGCAACGTGCGGCGATGATTGTCAAGGCAATCTGCGTCATCAATGTGTAAGAATGATGTGTGGTCCGACCTCTCCGTCGATGGCGTCGCTTTACCTGGGCACGTCAGCGACAATCGATTAAGAAGGAATTGAACGACGACGATTGTCGGAGAAGTTTTCTGTAGAGGAACAAGGCACTTGGAGCGTTTTCAGGACTCACAATAACAGAATGTGAGTTGAATCGTCAAAATGGAGTTTGTCAGCGTCGTTATAGCTCTGATACCACTGTAACAAGAAAAAGGAGAGGAAGGGAAGAGTTCGCATGCGTGATTAGGGCTCCCTGCACGTGTCCATCACTGTTTTATAGGTCGCCTGCCAGTTGCACTCCGCCCTATCCGAAACGGTCGTATCTCACGTGTGATCTGCGCGTTTTGTTCGGCTTGTTGTGTTCTTCGCCAACCTCTGAGCCGTTGCTAACCTAATTGACGAGTACACCTCCGCGTTGATTAGACGATTCTGTTGGCGAGTGCGACTCTAGCGGGCGAGTGACCACCGATGATCACAATAACTATAACACTTCCTCCGGACCACTAAGCAACACCTAGCATAGTATAAGTGCTTTTAATGAACTAGTCTGCGATGGTTAGACAAAGGATTATGGGGGAACGTCCTTCCCTGTTTTTCACCAGTTCTAATGAGCTTCAATTGAACTGTCATGACCAAGTAATCCATTGGAGTATTACAATAGGCAGCAACATTTGGTTCCTCACAAGGTCTATGGGCACTCGCAGGCATCAACCAAACATGAATTTTGAGAGCTTTCTATCCAGCCTAAGTGTATACGACAACACCATAGTTAGTCTCACGAGACTTCAATAGTATCTATAACACCTCATTTGGAAAAAAAAAAGTAAAATGAAATGGACCGTGTTTCATATAAATGTATAACCATATAAGTTTTGTCTCCTTACCATCTTATTATTTATGAATTAACTAAAATATTTACAAACCAACTTATTTACGGGAGAAGATTTAACAACATGCAAATTTAATCCATTAAACAACACATATTAGTTTCAAATTAAATAACTTGTAAGCCCTTAGTTACATCTTATCAGTTTGGTTCATCATTAAATTAATTAAGATCTAAGTTCTTAAGGTTGCTTTGACCATTACTTAATCTATATTAACCATATAATCAGCAGTAAACACCTATATGTGTATAATGATTTTAATTAAAAATAGGAATCACTGCTTCACTCACTAGAGGCAATGTCGTCGTCTCCTCCAATTTATCGGTCCCCAACAATCAGCTCAATGTCACGTCTATAGGTATAGTTTGGCAAGTAAAATTTAGATTCTTCTGGGTTCTTGATGAATAATTGATTTGATAGATTAGTTCTAATAGTGTTTGGATGAATTAAAATGTAATGATGAAGATTAAAAAGTTGATTTGATAGATTAGTTACATTGAGTGTTTGGATAGAATATGAGAATGAGAAAGATAAAATATATTTTTTTATAGTAGATAAATATTAAGTTGAATAACAAATATAATATTATTATAAAATAAAATAATAATAAATAATAATAATCATTTTAATAAATATTAAGTTAAATATATTAATTAACTCATTAAAATAAATTATTAGTTTAAATAATAAAAAGGAGTTAATTTAGCATTTATAATTAAATAATTGAGTTAATTCATTAATTTATTAAAACATTAATTTATTAAATTA
This sequence comes from Pontederia paniculata, assembly GCA_001647135.1. Taxonomy (NCBI): domain Eukaryota; kingdom Viridiplantae; phylum Streptophyta; class Magnoliopsida; order Commelinales; family Pontederiaceae; genus Pontederia; species Pontederia paniculata. The sequence continues at coordinate 13,333 of LTAE01006616.1, forward strand.
AGATAATGAAAATAAAAAAATTCGTGAGAGAGGAGCGATAAATAAAATAAAAATAAGTTAATTTGTGAAAAAGGTGAGAAAGAAAAAAATTGTGAGAAATAAGAAAAAAAATAAAAATGTCACATAAATAAGGAGAGATGAAAAAGATAAAACAAATAAAAAAAGGCTTGTGTGAGGGAGAAGAAAAATATAAAAAAATTAAAAGGGTCACGTCAAAAAAAAAAAAGAGGGGGGTTCACTCCCCCTCTTTTCAACAGTGTCAAGTTCCATCAAAATTATGGAACCTGGCACATTGGAACCAAATCACATGATGCCTAGTTCCAGCCTTTTAGTTCTGCCTCGAATTCTATTCTCCGTCTCGTCGTTTGGCAGAACTAACTGGAACCAAGCATTGGTTCCAGTCTAGTTCTACTTGCCAAAATGTTATGAGAGTAACGATCTAATCGTATTAACACGACTATAGATTAATAACTCCAACATAGGAACTCTCACAGGAAGAACATAACAGAAGGTGTGCCACACCATGGATCGTCCCTACCAGCTCTGGAGACTAGTACCCGCCATTGCATGATCGGAGCTGCCATTAAACTCTTAAGGAATCAACCCTCATAGGTGGCTAAATTTTATTCATTAGAAGGTACTAACAAATCACCAAAAAACGAAGGCATCCCCAAGCGCGAGTAATCTTCTTTGGCTCCAGTAGCAGCGCATGCATAGGCGTCGAACGGAGTGAAGACCTAAAACTTGTTATCGTTGGAAAATCGCCCATGAACTCTGTTATAGGAAGGAAGGGAGAGAAGAAAGGTTCGCATGTGCGATTGGGGGCTCCATGCGTGCGTCCGATACCCATTTATACGCTGCATGCATGCTGCACTCCGCCTTCGTTCAGCGACTGTTCAACCGAGAAGATCGTGCGGTCGTTGCTCCCATATTCGCTCCAACGGCAACACGGAACGGACTGCGTCACGTCTGTTCCAACGGCCTCGACATCTCCACGTTAGTTGGTCTTCTAGTTCGCGCGAGATCTTCGGTAGGTGAGTGATCACATTTGGTCACTTCTATAACAATCTCTCACTTGACCAATGTTGTCATTGTGTCAACACTCCCACTATCCCGTGAGTAGTCTAATTAAAGATCATATTTCAAAGTTTCATTGTTCGTGAATATATTGTATTGACTCAGTCACTCATGAGTCTCATTAAGGTCACATGCTCGATGAAAGTACCAGCTGCAATTTCCTCTACGAGAGAATCAACTAACATATCACTCGTAGGCATGTAGATCATTATCACTTCCTTCTTATCAACTATATCATGAATATAGTGATACTCAATATGTTTTCCTTTTGAACTATTGGCTCCATTGTGTATCAAACTTATCGTAGCTTGATTATTACAATACATCGGTAATAGTCCTCTGACCAGATCGAGCCCTAGTTCTAAAAGAGAACATCTAAGTCATACACCATGGGTGGTTGTTGTACTACAAGCAATATACTCAGTCTTCTGTGTGTGTCTAGTCACACATCTCTGTTTCTTGCTACCCCAAAAAATGGTTGCTCCACCCAGAAGGAACAAGTGACCTGATGTAGACTTGCGGTTGTCTATATTATCGTTGAATTCTGTGTCCGAATACCCTATTGTCTCGAGTGTATCAACTTGGTATGTCAATCTCAATTGTACAGTCCCCTTCAGATATCGTAACATCCTCTTAATGGCTTCCCAATGAGTCTCTCTAGGATTATTTTAAAATCTGCTAACCAAGCTTACCACGTAAGTCAAATAGGGTCACGCACAAAACATCGCATATGTTAAGCTATCCACCGCTTCTGCATAAGGCTCACCCAAAAGTTCTTGCCCTGCATTGGGACACTAACTCTTACTTAGTCTCTTCCTAACCACTAGCGGTGTCGATGCGGGACTACTATTCTGCATTCCGAACCTTCTCAGTACCTTATTAATATATTGTTCCTGACTTAAACTCAAACTTCTTGAGTTTTTGTTACGACTGATTTGAATGTCCAGTGCCCAGTACATAGAAGGCCTCAACCATGTTTGTCATTTCAAAACATTTGCTCAATTTATCTTTGATTTCATTGAGCATCTTTACATCAATACCGCAAGCAGTATGCCATCTATATATAATGACAATTTCAAAAAACTGCTCCCACTCTTCTTGATGTAGACACAATGATTCAATTTTTCCGTCCTGAAATCAAATTGGACTATCGTCTCATTGAATTTCAAATATCATTGTCTAGACTATTGCTTGATGCCATATAATGATTTTCGCAGTTTATATACTTTATCATCTTGACCTTTCACCTGAAACTATTCAGGTTGTTGCATATATACGTCTTCAGATAGCTCTCCATTCAGGAACGCTATCTTGACATCCATTTGGAACAACTCCAAATCCATATATGCTACTATGGCTAAAATCGTCCTAATCGACGCAAACTTAGCCACCGAAGAATAAATCTCTTAAAAATCAATCCCGACTTCTTGAGTATATAACCTTTGGTCACGAATCTTGCTTTGTGCCTATCAAGAGAACCGTCAGTATGGAATTTTCTCTTGAATACCCATTTGCACCCAATAGATTCCCTCCCCTTCGGCAAATTACATGATGTCAACACTCTGTTGTTGTGAATCGAGTCCAATTCAGTTTTTATGGTGGCTGCCCATGACTCCGATTTACTAGAAGCCATCTTTTCTTTGTAGATGATAGGATATGTAGGGGATAGGATCTATATTATCCTTTATCTCAGTGTCAACAGAGTAACACGATACCTCGCACTCGTATAGAACATAATCATCCAAATGTGTGGGTATTGACCGTGGGCATTTGGTGTCGATTATACTTGTGGAAGTACTCGGTTTCACTACATCCAAGAGTATCTCATTCGGAGGTGGAGCATCAACTTCCATGTTGGATAGTACAATGGATCACCTGATTGTCTCCATAGACTCCTAGAATCGTGAGGGGATCATTATCCTCCCTAATCTGCTCCTTTTCATTCTCAAGAAAAGTAGCATCACGAGTCTCAATGAGATCTTTTTCCTCATGGAAAAGTTGTACCCTTTGGATTGTTCATTATATCCAACAAACTTACATGTTTCCGACCTCAAGTCTAGCTTGTCCCTAAGCTGACTAGGAATCAACATGTGCACTTTACACTCTCATTTTTCGGAGATGACCCATCTCGGGTTTTTTGTCATTCAACAACTCATATGGCGTTGATTCTACGGACTTAGTGAGAATTTTATTATATATATAACTCGCGGTCATCAAAGCCTCACCCCAAAAGCGCTCTGGCATACCCGAGTAGGACAACGTATGTCTCACTACATTCATCATAATCCTATTCTTCCTCTATGTCATACCATTCTATTGTGGTGTATATGACATCGTAGTCTGCCTATGTATGCCCTCTGAAATGCAGTAACTATCAAATTCCCGGAAGGTATACTCTCGTCCTTTGTTTGTGCTCAAGCACATGATAGGTTTCCTAATTTTTTCTCGACTTGTGCCATGTACCTCTTGAAAGTGTCTTGTACCTCTTGAAAGTCTCGAAATCTTCTTACTTTCTCTCTAAGAGGTATACATAACAAAATCTAGAATAGTCGTCAATAAATGTAATAAAGTATTTTTCCCCTTATAAGTAGGAACATTCAATGGTGCACAAATATCTGAATGAATTAGTTCCAACAACTCAGTTGACCTTGTCCCCACACCAAACGAGGTTCTTGTCATTTTACCGGTCAAGCAATGCTCACATGCCATTGTCATTGCACCAAAGATGCTGGACATTAAATTCATTTTCTTTATTTGTTCCATTTTTTAGGTTTCCTGGATGTCCTAACCTCTAATGTCAAAGATCATAGTCAGACATATAACACAGAGAATACTAGGAAGAGTCTTTTATTTTATTTGACTTAACAACGTTCAGGCAGAATAGGTCATGAGTGGTTACATACTTTTCGGTTGCATACACCCTATTGTTCTTGCCTATAATGATCCGACCATTATAAAATCTAACTTCAAAGTCATTTTGCAAAAGGATAGGAACAGAGATCAAATTGCGCCTTATTCCTGACGCGTACAATACATTCTTGAGTATCACAAAGCTAGCTCCTAAGCTTATACTCAGCAATCCCCTCTACATCGAGGTAGGTGTTGTTGCTCATGTAGATCTTCTGCTCCCTTTTTGTGATTTCCTTGAAGTCAACAAGACCTTCCTTGGTCTTGGAAATGTGGCGTGTCACTCTACATTCGATCCACCACCCTTCAATGTCCGTCGTTGTTGTGTTACACTCCACCACCATGGCAAACAAGGATTTGTTGGTGTCCGCTCCCGTATTCGATCTTCCGCCTCCTTGTCCACTCGGCAAGCCATTGTTGCCGACTTGTCTTGACTTGTTGGGACAGTGTTCTTGAAAATGATCAAACTTCCCACAAGCAAAACAAGCTCCTCTTGACACCTTCGCCCTGTCCTAGGTTTAAACTGCTTCTTCTTGGGACTAAAGGCTGGTCTTGCTTGATTGCGCTGATGATGCATAGCATTGGCCTCTTCCTCCACCCTTCAGCATCCCCTCTTCTTCGAATATGTCAATCTTCTTCTTTCCTTTAGCCATGTCATGTTCGATGGCCAAAATAGAGGGCACTTCAACAACCTTGTTAATTGACTCATTGACATGTACAGTTGTGGCTGTCATGTCAAAAGCAAGCGGGAGACTGTTGAGCACCGAGGTAATTTGCAGCGGTTCTGATAGTGCACATCCTACAGCTTTTATGTCCTTAGTCATTATAATCATAGTGTTCACATGGTCAAGCACATTTTCGTCTGATCTCATTTTACATGTAGTGTACTTATGCAACAACAATTGGACATTCATGTCTCTTTTGGATGCATATTTTTCCTTAAGTGCTATCCAAAGCTCATAAGCACTGTTATATATCTCAAAAACCCTAATCAGGTTATCCTCCATATATATAAATATGAAGGTCCTAGCATTCTCATCACCAACCTCTCGCCGCTCTATGAGTTGCCTTCTGCTCTTCAGACGCTTCATCTGCAAGCACTGGTGGGACTGCATCTATGAAGTTTTGGAGATCGTCACGAACTAAGCCATATCGAATAATACGACTCCAAGTGTCGTAGTTGGCGCCGCTAAAACGATCCAGTTTGGCTAGTTTCGCAGCAATTAATTTTGACATTTTCTAAAGAAATAAATTAAACCTAAGTTAGAAAAATACAAAGAAAAAAATTAACCAAAAATTTATATGTACTAGAAGTTTGTCTCCAAAAAAAATATAAAATTAATTTTTGTTAGAAATTAATTTTAACATAAAATATGGAATTAGCTTACGTTCAAAAATAATCTTAACAGAAAAATAAAAGTTGATTTTCGTCCAAAAAATGTTTTCAACAGAATATAAAAAGTTAAGTTTCGTCCGAAATTAAATTTAACAAAAAGTATACTCTAAAATTATTTCGTTCGAATTTAAACAATTTTTTTTTTACAAAAGAAATAAATCTTTGAACGAATTTAACAGAAATATATTTAATCCAAAAAATATTATTAACAGAAATAATATTCAAAGATATTGTCAACAGAAATAATATCCAAAGAAATAATAGCATTTTAAATTCATAAAGTGATAATAATAGAAATGGGTATCGAGAAAAAACTAGTATTAACAGAAATAATAATATTTTAATCCAAAAATATTAACAGAAAATATAGTTGTCCGTGAATAATACACTAATACTATTTAACAGAAACAAAAGAAATTGGACGTCGAAATATAAAAAAAATATTATTATTATTTTATTCAACAGCAGAATATTAAATAATAATTTTAATCACAAGTATTAACCAATGATCAATTAGGAAATCAACAATAATAATAAACAGTAAGTTTCGCAATTAAATCCTAAATAATCACAGGCATTAATCAATGGTTAATTAGGGAATTAACAATAATAATGAACAATAATTTTCGCAATTAAATCTGTAAATATACTAAAGTAAATCTAAAATAAATAATAATTGTAAAAAATTGCCCTATGTGGGCTTCTGGAAGTTTAAATGTGCTATTTTCAAAATAAGTGGGCCGGCCTAATAAATAAGTTAAATGTGATAAAATAAACGAAAAAAATATGAGTTTGATTCTATGGTTTATAAATAACAGAAGTTTTCGTGTATTCTGTTCAAGCAAAGTATTCCAAAAAAAATTATTTTATATTTGGAATTATTTCAAAAATTGAGAGAAAATAAACAACAATAATCACTTATTTCTGCAGTAATAAAACTAAATTGAAATAATTGGTAACAGAAAAAAAAACATAATTATCCTAATGGATGGGCCGGCCTGTTGAAGGTGGGTTTTATGAGTTATAGTAGAATCGGCGGACAAGATTGAACAGATTATAATCTAACGGCTAGAATTCAGATAAGATTATAAGGGTCTAGATCTCATATGCAGCGATCAACAAAATATGATCTAATCTTTCTTTTTTAATACCCGCTCGGGCCCCGGATGTTCAAGGAATTCGGAGTCGAGGTAAATAGCAGAACGGTATCCCTCTGACTAAATTGACGACTCCGGGGCTCGAACTCGTGGCTACTAGCTCCCGGTCTCTCGACTCAGGACATACCCTTATTAATCAGGTGTGTCAACCAAACTTGATTAAAATATGATCTAATCTAATAACCAATGGATCCGAAGCATATCAAGAAATAATCTACGGTTAGGATTTTAGAAAATATATCAGATCTACGGCCTAGATACAATCATCCAAAAAAATGTACGATCAAGATTTAGTCTAGGAAAAAATAACCAACGGTATATGATGATTATTGAGTGGAGAAGAGAAGGGGGTACTGTTCATCTTCTCCACTCGACGGAATCACATGCACCGTAGAGCGCGCGAACAGGGGAAGCCGACGACGGCCGGTGAAGCTCCGATATGATCAGTAGAGGGTTAGGAATCGGTCGCCGGTCAGGAACGATGCCGTGTGACTCGTCAATTCTGTCTGCTGTTTCGTCGTTCCGCCTCGTCGACGTTGGCGCCGATTGCCAGGACAGAGCTCCCCTGGTCGGCGGCGGCGGCGTCGTGCGAAGGGGAAAAAGAAGGAGAGGGCAAAAGTTACGGAGGGGAAAAGGAAAGAAGGAGAGAGAGAGAAGAAGAAAGGAGGTGCGCGATTGAGGATCGAGAGGCGACCGACGACGACGAAGGGAATCGCCGGCGCTCAGCGTGGATTAGGGGCTTCCTCGCATTCGAGCTACTCGTGGCTTCCATTGGCGACCCAGTTCAATTCAAACAGATGCTCGACATCAAATTTTCCGACCATCAACCAAAAACTCGACGGAACTCGAATTGAATCTAAACTTAACCTCATTAAAACAAAGTATTTATCAGCATCCCACTACTCACCGGAGACTAAATCGACGATGGAAAGCGGCGGCGGCGGCGGCGGCCTTCTTTCAGCCCGAAACTTTGGATATCGAACGGCGACGTGGTGGCGGCAGCGCCGGAAGCGAAGACGCGCTGCTGGGGGTGCCGCGAGCTCTGTGTGTGTGGAAAAGAGAGTGATAAATAAATAAATAAANCCCGAAACTTTGGATATCGAACGGCGACGTGGTGGCGGCAGCGCCGGAAGCGAAGACGCGCTGCTGGGGGTGCCGCGAGCTCTGTGTGTGTGGAAAAGAGAGTGATAAATAAATAAATAAATAAATAAAAGATGAGAAAGGCTTTTATCCTCTCTTTTTAGTTTTTTTTATGGTATATTTTTGCTTTCATATTGTTTAGACAAATAAAGTCCCGAATTTAAATTCTCTTAATTCAAAAATCAATTATTTTCATAGAAATCGAATGTGGACGGGAGAGGTCAATCCGTTTCTATCAAATTCAACCAAATTTTATTAGAAAATAATATTATTTATAATACTTTATAATATGTAGCATAAACTAATATTATATAATATATAATGATATAATAATATATATTGATAAATTGACATAAAAAATATTATTTGGTTTATATTTAAATATTAATATTTATTCGAAATAAGAATGACGAATATATTATAATATTTAAGTTTATTGATATTTAAAATTACTTATAATAATAGTAATATAATTTAAAATTCCATGAAAAGGTAAACGTAAAAAATGAACTTCGATTAAATTTGTGACTTAAAAAATTAAACTCTTGTTAGACACTCAATCTCGCCAACTAAACTTTTGATTCATATGCCTCTAACTTTGTTCATTTTTTTCTTATCACCTATCCAACTCATAAATATTATACACTTATTAATCAATTTAGCTGACACACATAATTAACAAATTTGTACCCTAAATTTAAGGACCCAGAGCTAGTGGTCGAAGTTCGAACATCGGAATCACTATTTTGATCAAAATTTATCCTATCATAATATCGAATTAATCAAATACTAATAACATGAAATTTATCCAAAAAAATATGTTATTTAAAACTTTTCTATTATTCTTCCTAGTGGTACATTGGTACCCGTAAACGAGGGACTAAAGATAAAGATTTTTTTTATTTATACAGAACATTATATTTTTTATATAAATATTATGTATATAATAAAATTTATATTATGATAATTCTTTGTTTCAACGTAGATGCTCCCTAATGCTATTAATATTTTCAATCGTAGAATGTTAAATTTACGATAAATATTAAAAATTTTTTCTTCTAATTTTTTTTTCTAAATTTATTTACCATAATTAAAGATGTAGATAATCTCTACTTAGTTAGGAAGCACCTTTATTTTTTTCTTAATTTTTTTATGCAGAACAAAGTTAAAACAAGTACAAGGGTCTACTAAGTATCATATCAATTAGTAATCTTTTTTATCCAAAAAAAATAGTTAATTTGTTCCCACGGCAATATCAATGGCCGTGATGGCGCAGGAAACAGCAATCGCCGCCGTCGCTTTGGCGATGCACGATCCCATTACTTCAACCAATCCCTTCCCCGCCGCACGTATGTAAACTCCCAACTTACTTATAATAACATGTTTAATTTATTTTATTTTAAGCTTTTCCTACTAGAATATAACCAAAATTGATGTCACTTGCGTCTCTAAATTAAAAAAAATAACTGCATACTGTCAACTATAAGACAAATCCAATTTACATCATTTTTTTTATTTAGTCAATTACATCTCAACTTGTTATTATCATTAGAAAAAAACTACATTATCTCTTTTACAAATTTATTGGATTTTTTATAGAAAAAGGTGTACTTTTGTAATAAAAAAAATTCTCTACAAACGACAATAAATGAAAAAAAGTGTCACAAAACAAACGAAGAAAAGCTAATTAGAAAATCAATTTTTTCTTTAAAAAATAACACTAGGTAAGGTGAAAAAAAAACGTTCAAAAAAGGCAAAAAGAATTATTTAAACAAACGTCGAGCAGCTAGTGTTTAGCTTAGGAAAGGTTAAAAAATTGTTATTATAGGAATACTTTTAATAAGAGAATGTTTTTTATCTAAAATTGTTCTGAAAAAAACATTTTTTTAAACTAAAATTACAAATAATTTAATATTAAAGAAACTATTACAGTATACTTATCAGATACTCCAAGAAAAAAGTGCACGGCAAAAAGAACACAAAAAAATAAGAGCAAAACACAAGTAATAGACTTAACATTGCAAGTATAGCAATAAACTAATTCGATCACCTCTCCGGTATATGTACAGATGAACAGTGGAGCATGACAGCATCCATTGTATAATCCAGCACTCGCAGCATCCCACTTCATAATTCAGTAGAAGATATTTATGTTATCTATTACAGGAAATGAAACAAAATAACCAAGTTCAACAGTACCATGAGTTGTCTGATCCAACTGAATAAACATAGTTTCTAGCTTGCTATGGCAAAGGGTGTTGCAACCTTCACGGAGCAGAGGGCTCCGATTGAATATCATCATCCTCATCCTCATCATCCTCCAAATCGCTGTTAGAGAGATGTATAGGCCTGAACAATGCGCCAAGAATGCCGCTGTTTGCTCCCATGTGGATTAACCTGGATGCAAAAGAATGCCATGGAGAAGTATCTCCAGAGTCAGGTTCTGCGATCTCTGGCTGTGCGGTGCATTCCCTGCGACCTGGAACGTACTTCAAACCTATGTTACCGGGACCCCGAAGGATGTCGACATCCAGAGAAGCTGGAAGAGGCCGCCCAATCACTTGAACATGGCATACGCTTCAACAACCAATGAATCAGGTCAGTTAACATTTCTATGTAACAATACAGAAGCAATAAATTTTACATTTCTATGTCAGCACAAGTCTTCAACTCATAAACAATCTGCCGAAATACAACATATGAATTGGACATTTCTGTGCATGCGATATATTTGTACCTCAAAAAATTGACGTTCTAAGTAAACTCAAGTTCATGATTTGGAGGTGATTTGTGCATATGTAGATTACAAATCCAAGTAAATTGAAGTCACACACATAATCCCTCCCCCTAAAAAAGAAAAAAGGTTGAAGATCTCAAACTAAATATTGATAAACCAAGACCCCAAGAAAAGAAATGCCTTATTGATGGACAGATGATAAATAAATGGGCAAGACAAGAAAACCATGAATGAGAAAAGGAAACCACCATGCAATGAAACAAACAGGTTTTTAAATAGGTTGTGCCCCTAGATTGACTCACCAAATATAGTACAAGCCATCCATAGCTTGTTTCTGAACTCTTCCCATCAGCTGAATTTGCAATATACCACCAATGCAGACAAGTGGATGTGGAAGCTTAAAAGACTGCAAGGCATTTACCTGCGTGACAGATCACCATGACAGTTAAAAACTTAACAGCGATTCATGAAGACTTCTAAGAGAGTTCAAAAACAATAAGAGAAAAATGCAAGCAACTACCAAAATACATGAAATAATTGGGATTATATGCACTCGAGAGCACACATAAGAAACCATATAACTTCATGCAAATTTACTTTACCTAATAGGTATGAGTGGACTGCATGATTAAACTTACCAGTTGTTTTACTGGGTATTTATCTGAAATTTATTTTCACCTAGTTTTAGATATTGGTGATTACATGAACAAAGCATATATGATTAAAATTACCTGTTCCATGGGAAATTCTGGTGAAATATAAGTCCACTTATAATTTTCTTCAGCAGCTAAGAAAGCTTCATCGTCATCAAAGGCATAATTTTCTGTGCTTAATGTCAATTTTGAATAACCCATCCGAAAACGCACAGAATTTGCAGAATAGATTGGGTGATCATACTGGAAAAAAGCTAGACGAAAAAATGGCAAGATTATTCCCCAGTTTTGCTCGATACAATGATGTAAATAAAAAATTCCTCAAATATAAACCTTTGAATGGCTGTATTTTGATTTCCTCAACAATACAGAGGTTGGCTTTCAAACGATATGTTAAGCTTTCAGGAATTCTACGATCTGCTTGTCCCCCACTTGACCAATAAGAAGGTCGATCATCCACTAATTCACTTGAATCCAATGTATTCAGAATGCTTTCTTCTGGAAAGTTATCAGTACTAGAAGCACAAATTGGCTGAGAAATACAATCCCTGTTAGCTTCACCAGAAGTAAGTAAGTGCCCTAGATAAGCATACACTCTATGTTCCCTCTCAAGGTTCTGCCATTCGACAGCATTGCTAGATCCCACATCTGCAGTTCTGGAAGAGTCGCATATGGTAACATGAGTGAAATGTGATGCCTCCGGATACAGTTTTAAGCAGAATCTTTTGCTAAAACCATTTGCTACAACTGCAATTCATTTCAAATGATGTTTTCGAATCAAACTGATATTTGATGAACAAAATGTATTACATGAAAATCACAGCTAAAGCAACTGAAGGAAGCAATATAACATCTTATTATTATAATATATACTGATAAATCTGAATTTATCTAAGCTGATAACAAAGAAAACGATATTCTAATAGAAACAATATAATTGATCAACTCAAATTGAAGATTAAAACAATATGCAACTTGAGTAAATGCCTTAGCCAATTGAAAGACTTCAACAAATCCACCAATATTGGATTAACTTGCATGCTAATATGTATCGAAGATTAAATAAGATGACCATAAGAGTTGACTCACATGTTGAGGCATCTTGTATGATACAGCAGATAAGATATTCCTCAGAGGACTAACACATGTTGTCAACCACTATTAATGTACAAAGATAAGCACATCAAAATATCAAGTGAGAAACTTTTCCTCTCTCGATGAAAAACCAATTCCAAACTTTTTAAAACAACTGAAGCAGATCAAACAAAATACACAAAGAAAATGTACTAGCATGACCTTGTTCAATCATATCTCTTGGAAGTCTGGTGACCTACACATCGTTATGCAGTGCTTATCAACAGACATTTTCCATCCCTCTTTAGCTACAAATTCCAATATTTCCGTGACACAACTTCCCTATCTTAAAACTTGGAAATAGTGATAGATTAAAAGGATGTAATATTTGTTCCAAACAGTATTTGCTTGACATTATGTCAAGTGGCTTGTTAACTTGCATGGTCTAATAATCAGATAAATATTATCTTATAAAAAGTAATAGTCTCAACTTTTTAAGCGCATCACACAGTTTAGAAGTCGCTTGACACAAACATTAAACCCCTAAAGGCCAAAAAAGAAGTAATTAAAAGCCAGAGCCATAATCCTAAAGGCTCATTAAGAATTAAAAACACACTTAATGATAAATCGATAAATCCTAAAAACTGCATAAGACAATCCCAATTGCATAAAGAATTGATGTTTACACTTACGCCAGCACTGGTATGCAAATGATGCATAACTTTTTCTGCATCAGTGGAGTAGCTGCCATCTATCATGAACAAGAGCTTGATGTTGTAGCTCACCCCACGATTTGTGGATCAAGAGGTTTCTCGAATTCAATTCTTACCAGTGGACTTACATTTTTTTTTTCTTTTTTGAGGGAGGAGTGGGAAACAAATATCATGTCCGTGGACTTATTTACCTCTTTATTTTTCAAGTTGTTTTTCCTTTCCTAAAACCAGACCTGTAGGCCTCTCTGTGTAACCGAAAATACAGCAATAAGGCAACTTAGGCCCAATAAGAGGCCAGTATTTCGCAACAACTACCTTGAGATGGACCAAATCGTAGTCCAAGCATTCTATAACTTTCTTCTGGCAAATGTCCAATTTCAAGTAATTTAGGCAAGTAAACATGACGAAATACATGTTGTATAAATCATGCATTTGGTTAAACAATCCTGTTCTCAATATTCTATAACTTTCTTCTGGAAATTACCCAATGTCAAGTAAGATACTTGTTTATAAAATAATTACTGAATCCATGTTTAATAATTTGTAGCATTAAAGCTAGTGGTATATAATGAAACAATAAGTTAGTGAGTAGGCACCTTTTCGATATTTGACAAAGCAAATTATAGCGAACAACCTTGCCAACAGTATGTCCACATACAACTGCAGGGATGTGCTCAGGTTACCTTCATTTTTATAAAGCTAAAAGTGCAACAGCTTCACATTGGGTAAAAGGGAAAGAAGAATTCCTATGCCTAAAAATATAAAACGTAGATTTTTAATTGATATCTGTTCTCCGGGTCAAATCCATTTTCAAAAGATAGGTCTTTTGACCATGCAATACATAAAAAATTTCAGGGACATGAACTAATAGACAAAAACCAAGGAAAAGATGCAGAAGTCAGGCACAAAAACACAGTTTGAATATGGGAAATCATACATAAAAGAAGCATTTTTCCCCTAATAAGTACCACCATGCATCAAAATTCCAACACAATACATCATCACTGATACGCAATTCTCCCGGAAATCTAAAATATTCACATACCAAACCGGCGCCAGGATCGCGAGACGGCGCCAACGCGCGCGAGATCCGCCGGGTCCAGGAGCATGAGAACGATCGTGGAGGTGTCTGGACTCAGCCATTCCAGGAAATCCCGGCAACCATCCATCACCATAGAGTCCGTCCTAACAAAGATCAAACGCATCAGAGAACAAAGCAAAGCAATCGCGTCTAAGAACGCAAAAATACCAAAAAGAGGAAGAAAAAATGGATCAAGGAAACGAGGATTTGCCATTCTACCTCGATTCGAAGACCGACTCCGATGCCACCCGGTGATGGAAAACCTAATTGGGGGAGATCATCTGATCGGAACAAACCCTAGAGACGAATCGAGAAGATTACACGAACAGGGGCTTCAAACGCCATATATATCCACACTTTTGGAAAATAGAGAAAAAAAGGATATTTCTAAAAAAAATATTATTAGAGAAAAAAAAAGTGGAAGGTGAGGACCGACAAAAGAGAAAATAAAAAAAAGAGTATATTTATCCTCGTAGGTTAATTAAGATTTATTAATAGAAAAAAAATATTTAGATTTTTTTTTCTCAAATATTATTTACCTTTATTTTTTTCTCAATATGGCATACATTAAACTATATTGGATAAGAATTTGCCTAAACTTAAATGTGAAGGAACCACTTCATTTCAAATAGCATATACGTAATTTTCTAATTAATTGAGTCAAACTATTGATTGTTAATGGCAATACTAATAATCGAAATATAATAAAAAAAATCTTGATAAAAAGATTAGTTTTGGTTATGAAAATATATAAAAATTATTTAAATATTATAATAATTAAGCTATTAATTTGAATTCTGATATTTAAAATTATTTTTTTTATTAATTCGAAGTAAAGAGCAGAACGATATTTCTTTTATTAAATTACGACTTGAGAGATCGAGCATGAGACTATTAACTCTCGTCATTCCTAAAATGCAGTCTCTTACTAATCAAATATATCAACTAATCTTAGTTCATTAATTAGCCTTTTCCTTGTTGATGAGTTGCTTTCTTATGCGATTACGGCAACAAGTTAATTATAAAAAAATGGAGGGTTGTTATGCGCTGTAAGCAAACGGGAGACACCTTTTTGGGGTTAATTAATTGTAGTTTAAGGGGTTGCCTCCTTCATTAGCGGGTGTCATTTGCGATATGCCGTTTAAAGAAAGGATGACGTAGCCAAATACATTACGCATATAAAAAGGATGTGCCACTACTTAAATTTTCTGTCAATTTGACACTTCAATTCATCAAGAAATTTTTAACTCAAACACCTATTTATATAATGAGAAAATAGCTTGACACCTAATATGTTTTGTTTTATAAATCAAGTGTGATTGCATAATTAATTAATAAAATTAAGAAAAAATAAAGGTACTCTCTATTTAAGTAGAGAGCATCATTAGAAAAAAAAAAGAGAAAGAAAATCTAATTTCTATCGTAAATTTAACATCCTACTGTTAAAAATGTAAATAATACGATGCTCCCTACTTAATGAGAATACTTACGACTTAATGAGAATACTTACGTTGAACCCATAAAATTATATTATAAATGAAATTTAATAATACCGCTCCCCCCCCCCCCCCC
>LTAE01006617.1:0-24875 GCA_001647135.1 Pontederia paniculata
TGTGCTTAACCTACTCCAATCAACTTAGTGGTGAACAAACCCCTGCCTTCTCCATATCTTGAATTCGTCTAGTCAATTGTCATAGCTATTCTTTTTCTAATTGTTCTTTTTAAGTTTCTGTTCTGAAAAAATTAAACAACATTTATTAAACTGATTCTCCCAATTCACCTTAGAATCAATTAAGACAAACAACAATCCTCGTGGGTTCGACATCCTTCTCATTTTCTATATTACTTGTTCACGATCAGTATACTTGCTGGCTTTCTTTTGCACTGCTAGAATTTTCGCATCAAGAGGACTTGTAACCCCAATTGCACTAGCCCTTGGATATGATTTCAATGGTCTAGAACAAGGTGAAGGAAGTGATAGAATCGATATTGACACTTGTGTTAAGATCAAGACGATAGTGAAATTTTGGGATTTTTATCACGTATTGTCTCGTCATGAGAAGATACACATTCGTTGATTGATTATGAAAGGGTTATGGTTACTAATGAAGAAAATTGGACATCGCCACTATTGACTTAGAACAAAGAAGACCGAGACTTGAAGATGAAGAGGATGAAGAAGATGATGATATTGGGCCACTTGTGCACTACCGTCGGTGTGAGGAGATATCTAGCCAAGCACCTCATCCTAAAGATCAATCAGTACTCGATGCCATTAGCTCGGAGATGTGCACTTCTCATTCATCCTCTTGTGCAGGTGGTTCATCTTCATGGCTTGACCACTACTCTAGTTTTCAAGGTTTTCGAGCTCAAATGCAAGATGTGTTTCACAACCAAAGGGCTCATTAGGAGCAACAACTCAAATGGAAAGCATATATCATGCAATAGGTTCTAGTTGGCCAAAGGAACATTGAACAAATGCAAGAACTAGTAACCGACATTCAATGCACACAACTGAGCATGATGTGGCATAAAAATGAAAACATATGGCATAGTCAACAAAATGAACGAGTAGCATATTTAGAATCGACTATCCGCCGCCACCATCCAAGCCACACCATCTGATGAATGAACTCATAATATTTCCACTTTTTTCCTTGTAGACTTCGTTTACATTGAGGTCAATGTCACATCTATGTTTGGGAGGGAAAAAAGATGTTAGTTTAGCTGCTAATTTGCTTTGATTTGCATGTTTTAAGTTAGTTTGCTTATGAAAAATGCTTGCATTTTTCTTTAAGTCTTCATCAAAATCTCATTGTCTACTTTGTCTGTGCATGCATTCTTAGACCTTAGATAACATGCATACAAATTGTGCTAATCGCAAAGGTGGTTAGAAATTGAACTTTTTGAGAATTATAAAGTGTTTTGAGTTTTACTTCTTCTTGTATGTGTAATGATCTCATATGTCTAGAACCAGAAAGAAGGATTGAGACTAATGTCATTAGTCTAGTTTTACTACTTACAGGTGTGTGGAAGTGTCAAAAAAGAAGTTAGAACTTTTGATTTTTCATACTTGTTACCTATGGTGTGAGGATTGTTCTTTTGATGTGTATGATTGATACTTGCTTGAGGATGAGCAAGAGTTCTGTTTGCGGAGTTGATAAATGTGTTAAAGGGTTGTATTTATGTCATTATGAACCTGAATCTAAGTAATATATCTAATTCGTATGTTTATTTGGCATATTCTTCGGAGATCTACACATCTTTTTGTTTTATTTGATGACTTGAAAAATAAAAAAAAAAAAAGACGAAGACTAAAGTTTCAAGCACCAAGCAAAACTATATCGACCAATACAATCATATCAAATGGAGCATTTGCACAAGAATTTTCTCGAGAAGTTTTTGGGAAAATTGTATTCATTAAGCCAACCATATTTATGCTAGATGGTATCGGGCCTCAAGCCGACCGTATTGACCCTTACTAAGTTTTTGGACTGATTTTTTAGGGTCATTTTAGTTCTTTTTTGGGGTATGGTGCCTTAATGTTCGATGGAAAGTTTGAGAGTCGGCAAGGGTTTTACTTTTCGACAGGAGATCATTTGAACAACTATTCATTTAGATTTGGAAAACAGACATCAAACTAATTTTGATCATAAGCATTTTATAATGGTCGAATATCTTCTTTTCTTTTATCAATAATGACAATTTGTGTTTTCACTACGGTGCTTGGGTTCTTATATTCAATAACGAGTAGTTAGATCATTTATGTTCTAAGGTTAGATGAAATTAAGGATTTTCAATTGGCTTTTTTTAATATTTCTATGTAGTTCAATTATTTTGCTTGATGATTCATAACTGTCACATCCAACAACAATTAGCCACCCATTTGAATTAATCTAGATTAGTAATTGATGAAAATCATGTTGTTAACTAATTGCTCTATTAGCTGAAGCATAAATACATGTCTTAGAAATTTCATTTATATTATTTGATGTTTGTTTTTTATATTAATGTGATTAGGCCAATAAGCATGGCATGAAAATGTTTACTTATTATTCTTAATTAGAATTAGATTGCTTTGAAAAAAGAATGCACGATAATGATATCTCCTTTTGGCAATCAATTCTCTCTAAATGGTTTTAAAGTCCCAATACACTCTTCTGTATTGTTATATTCTTGAAATCTAAAAGATTTTATCATGAAATTTTCACAACCGTTATTTACATTAGATTTTAATTCTTGCATTTTGCAATGATTTTCTCTCACCATTAATCTAGCTTTTAGATAATAATAATTGTCATAAATTTAATACCTAAAATTTCTCAATAAGTAGGAACTTTTTACCACTAAGGTTTGGTGTGTTTGTGAATTTCTTAGCGCGCGGGCGCAGAGACAGAGAGAGAGAGAGAGAATTAAACACTGAATATCCCAAAATGAAGAAAGTAAATAATTAACATATCCCAAAATTAAATCTCTCAACAGCAATGACTCCATGATTTTACCCTTAGCCGTTGAACAAGCTGATAATTGCAACATATAGATGTGAACCAAATAAAATGATAAAATTGCACCGAGTTAATTGATATGGCGACCGGTTATGCTTCAAAATAACTTCCAATTTGTATCATGAATAAGGCTCCAAACTAGAATGCCTAGAATATTGAGCATTTTGATACAAAGTGTTCTATCTTAATACTGAATGTTCAGTTTTTATTCTCCACATGTAAAACTTTTAGATGAAATATCTGATGAAACTTTGGATTGATTACTAATGTAATGGTTACCTCTAATAATATCCAAATTCAGCACCTATAAGCAGCAAAAGATGCCCCTTTATAACTTATAATGTGGTTGGCAAATATATGTACACTGAAAGCCAAGAAAGACATCGCTTGCGGGTCAGGATATACATCTCGCAAAATGGCGTCGTCGACTTCATTGGCATTACATAAGTAGTGTTACAAAAAAAATTCATATACGATTTTTTCCTGTGTAAGAACTCCCCGAAGTGTAATATGGATAACATGGTTGGAAATTTGATGAATGGCAGGAGAGCCGTCAGGTATGGATCCTGAATCTCAATTGCAATATCAGAGTTGCAGATTCATCATCCACAAGGACGACTAGGTGCGTGCAGCACTATAACCTGGCATGAAGTTTCCAAGGACATCCACCTTCAAATGCGTGTTCCAGTACATCCTCTATGCGCTTTACAAGCAAAATCTATCAAATGAATGTATTCCGTCATTCTTTCACATTCTAAGCAAACTCACATTTATAACACTTAATGGGCATATGATATTACTAATATCTTAAGTATCTATTTTAAGATCCTAATGACAGAATAAAAACATGAAAAGAATGCTAAGATCACAGGAAAAGAAAATCATTTGTGTCAGAGAATTCAAATAATAAACCATAAGTAAACACCGAAATCATTGTTTACAATTGAATTATTTTGGAACTGATACCTCTCAAAAATCTGCATAAAGCAGCCTAGAATGTCGAAATCAGCTGATAGTGGGTTTCAACACTAGCAGCTAAACCTCTGACATCTCCAGTTAAGTATAACTTGAGATTAAGGACATTATAATAGCCGAGCAACGAAGTTTGGTCAGTTCAGTTGATTAGTGGGACTACATCCTAAGGTCGATGGGATTTAGTCTCTTGGATTCAATTCCTGGAATCACCATTTTGTCCAGGAGATATCATTCCGTTCTTTCACTCCAAACTCCGAATTAGTTAGATGCTAATAGTCTTAGACACTGGGGTCTCGAGTGGGTATCCAAAAGACATTAACCGAAGAGTTCTTATTTATTAGAATTGCCAATGATGCACAAATTTATAGAATAGAATTAGATATCTATTGCGGCATGTGAAATACTGAGACACGGCCACGTTGATCTGCTCTGTTAGGAGTGGAGAAAATCAACAGCTAGTGATGCGGAGGAGTGGACCAAGTGATGTAGACTTTGTCCAATTATATTAATGTTCAATTAACCTCAACCCACTTGAAATGCCTTGAACCGTAGAAGCATGTTCAATATAAATTACACTACTATCGGAAGTCAATGGGTAATACGACATATCTTTGAGAATGTCAAGCAATAATATGAGAAAAGAAATTACCTCCAAGCCAGCAAGGATTGCTGATGGGACTTCAGCTAAGTCCTTGAAATTTCTCTCAGGCAAAATCACCCGTTTGATCCCATAACGATGTGCAGCTAGGACCTTAAACCGAATAAACCCACAAATAAGTGCCTCTTACAATGAACAGGATTAATTGATAAACAAATGAAGGCATGAACTTTACTATAAAGGTATGATTACCAACTACAAGAAAAAACATGGATTATCATATACCGCATACCTTATCCTTGATACCGCCAACAGGTAATACCAGACCCCGGAGAGTCATCTCCCCTGTCATTGCAGTATCTGCTCTTACTTTGACTTGACTAAACAGTGATACCAATGAGGTTACTAATGTGACCCCTGCTGATGGTCCATCCTTTGGCACTGCGCCAGCAGGAAAATGTATATGAACATCCCGACTCTCGAGTAAATTGGCATTAACAACAGCTGCAAGGTTGAGGTCTGTTGCTCTTGCTCTCACCTGAAGCAATGACGAAACCAAACCACTAAGAATTTTGATGAGTTTCTCGTCAGTAAACACATTATACAGAGAAAGTTGATCAAGTAAAATGAAACTAACAATGAGAGTTAATGAGACGATTTCACTGGCATTTCAGGAGGATGCAAGTATTCCATTTTCCCTTCTATTACACAAGTAGAAAGCCTTAGTCTCATCTCACTGATTGCATTATTAATAGTAATTAGTAACTTTTCATGGAAATTGGTAGGTGGTTTCCTTCCCCAAGTAACTGATATCATGACTCTATCTCCTTTTGTGTATAATTCATACACACAATAAAGAACTATCAGATTCTAAGACACGAAATAGTTCAGCATCTAGAAGGCAAACTAAGCAAAATAGATAACCAAAGTACCCATGTGAGAGCTATTTGTGCTGATTCCTTGATGACATCCCCAAGTTGTCCAGTGAGATGCAAATCACCCTTTCCAACCATAGCTGTGGCTTCGACAAATTGAACTTCTCCACCGAAAGATGTCCAAACAAGTCCAACTGATACTCCTGGAGTTGCCACACGTTCTGCAGTTTCTCTATCATCAAATCTTGGAGGCTGCAATTTCCAGATTAACAGCATATTAATATTTCATTACAAGGTGAATATATTTATATCGAAGGCAAAAACCAGTTCAAGTCGTGGTCAATATAAGGGTATTTGATATACAAAAAGGCTTACCCCAAGCACTTTTTCCAACATAGCCTCATCAACAATCATGGTGGAGGCACTTGAAAATGTACTCAACATCTCCTTCCTATTAATGGCCATTGGAATTTCTTCCATTTCAACTTCAGCACCATCAGATAGTCGACTATCCAGCAAGGAAGTTGTTACCGGGTGAATATCTTTGCTAAGTTGAATTGAACTCTCTTGCTCAGCGACTTTAACAGCAGCTGCCCGTGCAAGGGCAGCTAAGTTCCTTTCCAGATTTCGTACACCAGCTTCTCTCGTGTATCTCTGGATTATAAGTTTCACCATAGTCTACACAAAAAGGGTTTAAGAAAACATTAAAGCAATACTGAAGCCATAGCACATAGAATCCAGAAAAAATAATCTTAATGCGGCAACTAGGCTTGAAGATACAAAGAATATTTTGAGTACTAAGTTTCCCGTGATGAACATATATTCTTCATGATCTTTTTAGAACAAGCCACTACACGTATAGGCTCAGAAAAAGCCACTCCTAGAGATGCTATCTTCAAGAATTATCATTCTCAGACAGAAGATTGTAATAAACTGAGACATCTGTCCTTAAAATAATGTCTAAGATTACATTTTCCAAAATGGATAAGTGATGTTTCTCTCATAGAAAGACAAGTAATATGCAATCATCGTTATGACTTTTTATGAGAGGGATAATCATTACGACTTAGGAACATATCATAACAAAGCGGTCAATTGAATTGAAAAGAAAAACTGGGTTCAAGTTTCATTCTAGTATATCGTATAAGAAATTAGGAAAGGAAGTTGTAGTCCAACATTTGTAGGCATCCTTTTCCCTTTCAAAAAAAAAGTTGTAGTCCAACATTGACAACAAGGTGTCTCAGGATGACGAAATAATTGAGTAGTTTTACATAACTGAAGAGAAAAGATACAAACCTCAGGAATTTGTAGAAAATCAGAATTCAATCCATGTTGTTCCAGCACTCGTGGTATAAGATGCTTCATTGCTATTTTTAGTTTTTCTTCAGGGGTATATCCAGGAAGCTCAATAACTTCCATTCGGTCTAATAATGGTGGGGGAATGGGCTGTATCCTATTTGCAGTCGCAACAAATATCACCTTTGAGAGGTCAAAAGGAACATTCAAGTAGCTGGTAAAGTTAAGGTCACAAAATAACAACATATAAATAGATATAATCAATAACAGACTCATCAATAGAAGAATAATATACACACAGGACCACAACGTAAACAATAACAAACATGATATAGTAAAAGAAGAAATGTAATGATTCTCGAAAATTATATTAGGATACTGATCGCTGAATGACTTATTTTGCTCTGGATCAAGAACTTCCAGTAAGGCAGATGCTGGATCCCCACGGACATCAGAACCTGTCTTGTCAATTTCATCGAGCAGCATCACTGGATTGTTAACACCCACTCTCTGTAGTTGTAAGCACGAACATGAATTTTTCATGAACTGATAAAAGAAGGATGCTAGAGAAATTTTATTTCCTTAAAGACTATCAACTGTTGTAGAACAAACAAAGATGCCAATACTACCCGAATGTTTATTCAGTAGCTATGTATCCTTTTCTTTATAAAGTAGCTATGTATCTTATACTTAGGTCTATCTACATTTTTCTAAAGGAGGTATCAACATATTAAGGGAAAAACAAATGATAGAAAGAAATTCATGTGAAATTTATATTGATCAGTAGGACATAAACATATATAAGGTTTGTGGCAAAAGCAAAAGGTGCTGTCACATAGTTCGAAGTCATCCGATTCGTAACATACAAAATATACATACCACAAGGTGGAATCAACTGAATCTTTTTTTTCAAAAGCAACATTATCTAAATCAAAAAACAATAATCAGGTAATAAAATTTTCTCAGAGCAAAACCTTTAATCCATCAATCAGACGCCCTGGCATGCTTCCAATATATGTTCTTCGGTGACCTCTAATATCAGCTTCATCCTTGACACCACCAAGAGATATCCTAACGAACTTTCTGTTTAAAGCAGCTGCTATAGATGATGCTAATGATGTTTTTCCCACTCCAGGAGGTCCAACAAAACAAAGTATAGGGCCGTGGGCATCTGGTTTAAGCTGTAAATTACAGTGTATATAT
This sequence comes from Pontederia paniculata, assembly GCA_001647135.1. Taxonomy (NCBI): domain Eukaryota; kingdom Viridiplantae; phylum Streptophyta; class Magnoliopsida; order Commelinales; family Pontederiaceae; genus Pontederia; species Pontederia paniculata. The sequence continues at coordinate 7,841 of LTAE01006617.1, forward strand.
AAAAGTAAGTCTTTTTAAGTATACAGATTAATATACAATCATAACATAGAAAGAAATAACAGGAATGAGAAGTCAACCTTACGAACAGCTAAGTATTCAATAATCCGCTGTTTAACTTTAACCAGGCCATAGTGATCACGGTCTAGACTCTCCTTTGCAGCTTTAAGATCGAGCTCCATTTCTTCACTGATGTTCTGCCAAGGAAGATCGGCAAGAAGCTCTAAGTATGCCCGAGAACTACTATATCCTGGTTGTTGAGGTTGCATCTTTCTCAGACGTCTGCAAGCAGAACAAGTTAAGAACTCCAATTCACGTGGAAGTAATGCAAGTAAAGCCCTCCTCCGAAAGAGAAATATCAAGGATTGAGGCCAGAATTCAGTAGTAGGATATAAATTCTTTGTGATGTGACTGGAAATGCCCAGAGTACTTGAAACAACATAGACCACAAAACATAATACCATGACAAGGATAAAACTTGCTATGAGTATAGGGAGATCATAGAAGCATGCAAAGATGAGGTTGTCTAACAACCTGATAACTCTTACATCTCCTTGGTGTTGAATTTAAAAGTTAATTCTTGAGAATTTTGATGATGACAAACTAAAATGGACAGATTTGAAATTCCATACTCACAACAAGTACATACTCATGAAATTCCATGACTCAGCACGATCAGAAGACTGGCTCAAGACAACCGTCGATGAATAGATTTGAAGACAGAAGTATTTTCAGATGAATAGCCTATATGAATGGACAAGATTTTGGAAAGAAGGAAGATAGTGCATCTCCACGGTTCTCAAGGTTGAGAAGTCAAAGCGGAGACATAGGCCAAGGAGTTGGCCAAACCTTGTTAATAATTCCTTGTCTTTCGAATTGCAATTCTCTATCTTATTTACTTTATCCATTGCTTGAAGCTTTCTGGATTTTGTGAAAAAAACATCTTAACTTTCAATATTGTTTTAATGCACACCCCTTCTCCTGGTGCATTTTGATCCAACACTTGGAATCACATATCCAAACTATGCCATCAGCACAAAAATGTTTCATCCAAGCATGTTATTGCAACCCTAAGTACCCTCGGGCTTTATCTAAGCATATATTTTATTAATTATCAGAAAAAGGTCCCTCTTTAACAATCAATCAAGGGCTTTTATAGACTTCCAACTTCCAAGCACCTTGATTAACCAACACAAGGAAATTAATCAAAGTAAGAAAGGAAAATAGACTACTAGTAAAACTAAGAAAAGGAAAATATAATACTAATAGGCCTAAGAAAAGGAAAACTAACAGGAAACAGACTAATGGGCTCATGCCCATAACTGAGTCTTTTGTCTTCTGTGCTCATAATGAATAATTGGAACTTGTTTTGCATCAACTCGCCCCAGCGGAGAAGAACTCGATGCTGATGAGTGGTCCCGACGATAAGCATCAAATAAGTCAGCATCAAGGCGGCGAAATTCCTCCTCAGTGATCCAAGTAGCATTATGGATTGGACGATCAAACCAACAAACCAAAAAACATTGAAGAGGCCTGCGAGAGGTAAAGATAGTCTCGCCCTCTTGAACATCAGCAATATGCTCCGCCGGTGAAGGAGATGCAAATGGAGCAACAGGTTCTTGAAGACGACCAGCGGTAGACCCAGTAGGCGGGGGAGGAGGCTCAAATGTCCCTCGATAGGGATATGAATATTCAACATTGAATACCGAGTTAATGCCCATATCAGATGGCAAATCAAGTACATAAGCATTGGGTGCTTGTCGAGTAAGAAATTTTAATGGACCAATCGTTCTAGCATGCAACTTTCTAAAAGAGTTGCGGAGATACCGTTCAGGAAGCACATGAGTCATCACATAATCACCAACCTAACAGATTTGCGATGTACGTCTACAGCAAGCTTATATACGAATTACTTAAAGTTAATTTCTGTCGAATTTCAGCATGAACATTAACAATATGTTGAGCAAATGAAAGAGTGGCTTCAAAAGGACGATGGTAGAGGAATAAGATCAACAAGCATATGGGATTGATAAACTGTAACAATCTCAAAAGGACTATGACTAGTTGATCGATTAAGAGAACTATTATAAGCAAACTCGGCAGTGGGAGGAAAAAAATCCCAATTAGCTAGATGGTCGTCAACCAGACATCTAATCATATTTCCTAAACTTCGATTAACCACCTTTGTTTGACCGTCGGGTTGGGATGGATGCAGAAGAAAAAGTGAGATGTGTACCAAGATATTTCCATAAAGTTTTCCAAAAATAACTCATGAAATTGACATCACAATCAGAAAATATAACCGAAGGGAGACCATGTAGCCTAACAACCTCACGAAAAAATAAACGAGCAAGATGGGAGGCATCCAAAGTTTTACTACATGGAATGAAGTGAGCCATCTTTGAAAAATGATCCATAACGACAAAAATAGAATCATGCCCAGTGCGATTATGGGGGAGCCTCAGAACGAAATCCATACTAAGACCTTTCCATGATTCATGAGGGACTAGGAGATAGGTATAAAGGTCAGTGTTTTGTTTTAGAGCTTTAGCCATTTAACAAGTGCGACATTGAGATAGTATACGAACAACATCATGACGTAAAGACAGCCAATAAAATTGGACCTTAACTAAAGCAACAGTCTTATTGCGACGAAAATGTATCGCAATCCCACCAGCATGCTATTCCCACACAAGAAAATCGCGGACAGATGTAGTATGTACACATAAGTGAATTCCCCGAAAAAGATATCTTTCTCGTATGACAAAATCCGGAAATAAAGGAGTTAGGCCAAGTATGGCAGATATTATCAAAATCTGAGCAAGAAGAATATGCTTCTTTTAAACGCTCAAAACCAATGGCTTGGACATTAACAAAATGCAACAACGTCAAATGACTCGAATCATTTCGCATGATGATCAAAGGTATAGGATTGAAGGAATTTAGACCATTTCGCATGATAATCACTCAGATGTGTTTGTGAATTCAGATGTCGTAATGTCTGATGATCAAACCACAAGATAAATTCATAGGATAGTAAGTAATCACGCCAATATAGAAAGGATTGAATAATTGCATAGAATTTCCTATCATAAGTATAATATCATCGTCTAGCATCATTGAGTTTCTCATAAAGAAAGCGATTGGATGCTCCTTTTGACTTAATACTCCTCTTATAACCACGCCAAACGCATCATAAGAAATCTCAAAAGATATGGAAAAGTTAGGAGACGTAACACATGAGCACTTGTCCTTTTCTCCTTAATCGCAGCAAGCTTGGGCTGCCGAGGGGTTCCACTGAAACTTATCACATTTCAGTAAATCAATGTGAGGACACAAACAAGTGCTAAAATCTCGAATGAAAAGACGATAGAAGGCGATCAAACGGTTTGGCTCTGATACCATTTACTGCAACCCTAAGTACCCTGAAGCTTTATCTAAGCATATGTTTTATTAATTATTAGAGAAAGGTTCCTCTTTAACAATCAATCAAGGAATTTTGTAGGGTTCCAAGCACCTTGATTAACCAACACAAGGAAACTAATCAAAGTAAGAAAAGGAAAATAGACTACTAGTAAAACTAAGAAAAGGAAAATATATTACTAATAGAACTAAGAAAAGGAAAACTAATAGGAAACAAACTAATGGGCTCGGGCCCATAACTAAGTCCTTTGTCTTCTGCGGTGATAATGAATAATTGGAGCTTGTTCTGGATCACATGTATTCTTCTTTTAAGTGTGAAGGATAGTGGGGAACTCATTTTGAATATAATAAACATTTATCATGTATTACGATCTTCCTAGATAAGAATAATCTTGATCAATTATTTCCCTTAGTTAAAATGTAACTGCCATGATAATTTAATCCAAAAATCGAGGACGTTAACTTCATGACAAGAAAGGAAATGGGATTTAATATCCAACAAATCGTTTCTTAGACTTCATTTCATAAATATCATGTATTTGAGGGTTTTTTTTTGAACTAGATGTTCATTTTTTTTTTTTGAGAGAGAGAGAGAAGGTGATCAGTTACTATACCCACACGACTGTGGAGGTGGAAATTGTTAATCAAATAGACAGCTTACACCTTAAGCTGGAAATTATAATTGTCACACACGTAGAAAGCGATAAAATTAGCATCGTCAAATTGAACAATAAACTAAATTGTGAGCCACAATTGTCAAAGATTTACTCACCTTAATTCTCTTTGAGCATGCTTCCAAATGTTAGGAGGCATACCTGCACTCTGCATCTTTCTTTCCAATGCAGCAATATCATCCTCGTCGTCATCATTATCACCAAGTTCCTCTTTTATCGCTCTCATCTGAAGAAATATCAGAAATGAGAAAACTAATAGACACTTTTTTCCGTCAGAAATAAATAAATAGAAACTCTTTTTCCTTGAAAAGACTAACAAATACATTTTTTGTGGAGAGTCTAATAAATGCACCTTAAACTTCAAATATACAATATGTGGCAAATCTAACCTGTTGTCTAAGAAGAAATTCCTTTTGTGATTTTGATAACTGCCCCTCCACTTTCTGGGTTATTTTTTCTGCTACACGAATTGACTGTTCAACAAACATACAGATTTTATTAGCTACAAAAATGAATCACAAGATATTAATAAGCATGTTAGCACATAATGTTGCATGAAATAAGAATGACAAGATTCAAATTAAACCAAGATAGCACCTGCAAGTGTCTATCAACTAGCTCAGTTGCCTTTGACAGCCGAACTTTTAGATCAACCGAGTCCAGCATGGACAGCTGCTCCTCAAAACTTATCTCAAAGCTAGCGACAAAAATGTCAGCCAGTCTATGCACAGGAACAGTCTCAAGAAGAACTTTTGTCCTGCCAACAGTTTTCTGCTTCTGAATACAGTACATGAAGCATTAGTATTCAAGTAAGACAAAAAAAAAACTAAAGATATCAGGAAAGAGAACTAAAATAATATAGCAATACCGACTATTTGAAAATGCATCGACATCATGCTAGAGAAGAAAAACCTATAATACAAGTAATACCAACAAAAGGAATCCCTTTTCAAGAAAAACAAAGAAACAAAAACTCTAGAAGGTTGAGATTTATGACTAATATTAATAGTTAATGTCAATTTCAAATAGGACCAATAGACTTCATCATAAACAATTTTGAGTCCCCAGCTTTTGTAATATTTTTATATAATCTCCCATTTAGTAGGATTCTGTCCTGGACTATGATGCAACATCAGTTTGGCATCACAGAACAGAAAAATAATAATTCAAGTTTTTTGCTCAAGAATGGGATACATAACTGTTCCAATTGCATTAATGATTTTTTCACTCTTTTTGGCTTCTCATTCTTCTGCAAGAAAACATAATTATTACACGTAGAAATATTTATGAAGGTTGTGCAAATATAGCTGAATATGATGTCTTGCAAAATATGTTATTTGCAGATAGAATTGTGGCAGATAATTATCACCATTAGATTTTCTTCTTATAATTTTTGCAAGTTATGTGACAATCAAGTATTAAGGGTAAATGTGAAGGTGTTAACATGTACATTAGAGAAATTGTTTAACAAGAACAAATATACCAATATTAGATTCATGACAATCTTATTAATTAACCAGATGTGATTACGCAACAATCCAAGCAACCCATTCCCAGGAATGATAATTTTAGGAACCATCCTTTGTATTAACACATACGTTAGTGATGTTTTTAACCAGACGAAATACAGGTTAGATTCACATTAATGTTATTAGTTTAAACTCCTAAAAAAAAATTGGATAAATTTCTTAAACAGTCATCCAACTTTCCACCTTTCCCCAGACGATCACTGAACTTCACTTTATAATCACATGGTCATCGAACTTGTAGTCATTTTGACCCATCACTGCTGATTTCCAAGTTAACCCCCCTTACGTGGACGTCATTTCTCATTCCTCCAAGTTTTCATGGACATCAATAAATTTTTTAAAATAATAAGTCATAATAAAAAGAAAAAAGGCTGGCAACCCTATGCTACTGCCCTTTCTAGCGACGAGGGAGACAGCGGGCCCCCTCCCCTCTCTCCGCCGCCGGAGGAGAAAGGGGAGGGGTCGGTGGACCCCCCCCCCCCTCTCTCTCCCTCATTCACAGCAGTGAGGAAGAGAGCACGAGAGAGGAGGGGGTGGTGGCAGCCCCCTTTTTTCTCTCCATCGCTCACGGAACGAAGGGAGGGTGCCACTGCCCCCCTCCTCCTCACTCCTATGCGACGTACAGGAATGAGGAGGAGAGGACGGAGGGAAGGAGGACAGCGGTCCTCCTCATCGTCAGAAAGCGGGTGCCAACCCCTCACATCGTCCTTTTTTCTTTACCTATTTTTGTTGTTTTATGATTTTTTAAAATTATTATTATTTCTTGGTGATGTGGAGAGCAAAAAATTTTGTAAAATAATGAATATTGACGTAGCAGAGAGAAAAGGGTGTCCATGTAGGCATTAACCAGCTATAACCAATCAAAATGACCGTGTTTCAATGATTATAAAAGTTGGATCATCAGTGAGTTACAAACCAAAATTTAGTGACCATGTGGGAAGACTGTAATTTAAGTGACCGTTTCAGAAATTTACTCAAACAAATTAGTTTAAACTTCAAACAGTTATAGTTATGGAATACTCCCAATAACCCGCACCAAGGAATGGCCTTCCTAGGAATCCTCCGAGCAAACAAGAAATCAATCCAAAGGCATAGGTCATGTCAACACTAAAAATCCTTCACCTGCTCAAGAACGGAAATTAGCTCCATGGCATTTGCTTTGAATTGGCGAGATAGTGAAACTAGATCTGGGTCTTGTTCTGCTTGCTCCAGCTCTGAAATGATATAGAAACCAAATGCAAAGTGTTCAATTAAAATATAAAAAAGTAGGATGTTTCAAAACTGACTAAACCATATTTTTTTTATTTCAAGAACATATTCTTATGTTAGTTTGAAATTCAGAGAACGCATAATTCCAATTACATGACTGCCTACTAAGTGTTTATTTCTAGAAGATTTAGCAGTATAAAATAACCAAGGATGATTCAGAACTGACAAACCATAATCTCTTTGTTGTTTTGATATTTAAGAACAAGGGGCATAGCTAACAGTGTTCTTACGCTAATTTGAAACTTAGAGAAGGCATAATTTCAATTGCACAGCTGCACTAGCCATTTATTTTCAGAAAAACTTTGAATAATCAAACATGATAGGAAGACAAAATGAGCTCCACTAAAATCACCATGCTCCCATGTGACAGTAAGAGAATCATGAAGACTGAAGAGTGGATGCACTCGTTCAAATCCTCCTAAGTGAGTAACCAATTATTGTCTCTAGCAAAAAGGATCTCCAGTGTCACTTTTGGAACAATCAATTTGCATCACAACCACTATTTTGAGAACAAATTTATATGACACAGTGACTAAAATTGCTTCATTACAGAGCCCCAAACACAAAAAAGAAAAACTAACTCTAGAGAACAAAAGATATATACCATATTGTTTTAAAGATATGACATCCACCTCTAGATAAAAGGTAAATATAAAGGGATTAAACACCTAAAATTTCTCCCAAACTTTGATTATCTATCACTATCATTGTCACCTCAGCAACCACTAACTACAGTCTAAAGCAAGGGCATGTTGGTTGGCTATTTATATAAGAAGGGGTGTCACATCAGCAACCACTATTTTGATAACAAATTTATATGACACAGTGACTAAAATTGCTTCATTACAGAGCCCCAAACACACAAAAAAGCTAACTCGAGAACAAAAGATATAGACCATATTGTTTTAAAGATATGACATCCACCTCTAGATAAAAGGTAAATATAAAGGAATTAAACACCTAAAATTCTCCCAAACTTTGATTACCTATCACTATCATTGTCACCTCTGCAACCACTAACTACAGTCTAAAGCAAGGGCATGTTGGTTGGCTATTTATGTAAGAAGGAATGTCAATAGGTCCACACTGAGGTATATGTTTATCCTTTTTCCATTTGTTGATTAAAAAGCAAAAACCTAGGAAGTCGGAAAGCCATCTAATATTTCAATATACGATAGCATGGGCAAGCATCTTACCTGTCTTTGTCATATCCAGACGGGAAATTCGTGCAACATGATATGTTCCTCTGGCACTGAGTTCTTGAACATTAAATCTGCACAATCCTTCAAGAACAACAATATATGTGACCCGCCCACTTGGTTTTTCCACTCCTCGTGATAGGTGCAAAGCTCTAGCTGCAACACCCCTAGAAAACAAAAAAAACCCTTACTGTAATTAAATAGACACCAGGGTCTACCAAATTTCTATGTTTGAAACATAATAAAAACCAAAAGCATCACCAGTTTCTTTCTGATTGCAACATGTTTTGAGCAACTAAATGAAACATTATTACAATGTTAATGAATTATAAGAAGTTTTCTTGACAATCAAATATTACAAAACTACACTGAGAATGCTACAACTATACACTTCTCTAAATGAAAGATTAATACTGCTCACAGAATGAATCAAATAATGTTATCCCGTATAGCAGCAAATTATTGATCCAAAGAGAAGGGGATATGTGCACAATCATTCAATTGATATTGCAACTTTGGATGCAAATGGTCTGAAAGTAAAACTAATCAAATAATGTTATCCCGAATGGCAGCCAACTACGGATCCAAAGAGAATAGGATATGTGTACAATCATTCAATTGATATGGTTAAATTTGATGTGCTGCCAACAATCCTAAAAGCTTAAACCGATAGGAAGAGCAACATCTTTATATTAATATTCTTAACACTCCCCCTCACGTGTGGGTTGCTGACAACTTTGGTCTAACCCAAAGCCCAACACGTGGATAACTAAGAGAGAAAATTATTTTTTAATACGAGCAACAACGAGGTTTGAACTCATGACCTCTAACTCTGATACTATGTTAAATTAGATGTGTCACCAATAATCCTAAAAGCTTAAGCCGATAGGAAGAGCACCATCTTTATATTTATATTCTTAACAACAACTTTGGATGCAAATGGTCTGAAAGTAAAATTCTAAAAAGAATCTTTACAACTGACCTTCACATCATGAGTTAAATAAAGCATATAGGAGAAAGATAGTTAAATGGATTAAGGCATTTTTCTGAAGCCAAATTTTGACATAATTCATATTTTACCAAAGTGGATTTATTATTTTTTCCTCTTTTTCTATTCTATAGCTTGTCATTCCATTCATTCTCAAAGCTATTTTCTTTTTATGAAAATATTAGTTTCTTTTAAGAAGAAAATATCATATTATTAAAGTGTAATGACCCAAGGAAAAGAGAATGAAAGTTAATCCCACATGGACAAAACACGAAGGTGGTCATGTGCTTATAAGTAACTACCCTTTTATTAAACACGCATTTTAAATCCGTGCGGGCCATTAGCCCAAAGCAGACAATTTTTTGAATGGGGGGTGTTACAGAAGGTATCAGATCCGACCTCGCGTGTTCACTTGAACCACGTGGGATGACTCAACGAGGACATTGAGCCCCGAGGGGAGAAAGATTGTAAGGACCCAAGATGATGAGAATGAAAATTAGTCCTACATGGACAAAACATGAAGGTCATCATGGACTTATAAGTAACTATCCTCCTTACCATGCAAAACGCGTTTTAAATTCGTGCAGGTCATGGACCTAAAGCGAAAAATTTCTTGAATGGGGTTGGGGGTGTTACAAAAGGTATGAGCTAACATCGCGTGCTCACTTGAACCATGTGGGACGGCTCAACGAGGACGTTGAGCCCCGAAGGGGGAAAGATTGTAAGAACCCAAGATGATGAGAATGAAAGTTAGTCTCATATGGACAAAACACGAAGGTGGTCATGAACTTATAAGTAACCACCCTCCTTACCACTCAAGACGCATTTTAAATCCATGCGGGTCATAGACCCAAAGCGGACAATTTCTTGAATGGGACGGGGGTGTTACAGAAGGTATCAAAGCCAACCTTGCGTGATGATGTGAGGGCGTTGAGCCCCGAAGGGGGGAAGATTATAAGGACCCAAGATGATGCGAATGAAAGTTAATCCCACATAGACAAAACACGAAGGTGGTCATGGGCTCATAAGTAAATACCCTCCTTACTATTCAAGACGCATTTTAAATCCGTGCGGGCCAAGGTTTCAAAGTGGACAATATCATGAATGGGACGGGGGCATTACATAAAGAGCATAAAATGCTTGTCCTTTCTCTAGTACAACATTAATGATATTACTTAGATGTCAATGACTGTTTTTTTTTTAAGAACTTCAAGCTTCCAATAGATGATCTGGATAACTTTTCACAACCTGACTAAGTGCAAGCAACTCAACAACAACCTAAATGCAATATTGTCGGTATGACAAAAAAAGTATAATTTTCTATGATAAGTGCATTCAACAAATTTTAAAGAAAATCTTGGGCATCGAAGGGAACACCTTTTGTGCCAGTGCATAAGTTCCTGTGGGTTCTTAGAGTCCTGCTTCTGAGCATCCCCCAGTACATCAGTTACTCTTTTTACACCTCTCTCCCCGGAATCGCTCCCCATGCCTTCAATTAAAGCAAATCAAATTAAATTTCCTCTTTTAAGTCTCAAGTTAACCACAATAAAGTAAATGGTTTATTTCAAGCCACCTGGGGAAAGCAATGAGCCAACGGCAGTAGCTTCGCTGTCCCTGACTGGAAGGACACCGATCAAACCTTTCTCTTCCCTCTGCCATAATTCTTGCTCCACCAGTTTAACACTGCACCGGAAACGATTTGCAGCAACAAACAATCAACAAAAGTACTCGAAACCATAAAATGCCACATTTCGCAAACAATCAAGTTATTCTGGTGAGCTCACCCAACCGCGCCACAAATTCACTAGATGGTAAAGTAACAACCATCAAAATTCCACCTTTCTCAATAATCCAGGTCGGAAAAAACATCAAATTGAAGAAAAAATCATAGTCTCCGCGCCAAAGGAATAGATAAATAATCGAAATTCGAACACAAAATTGAATCAGACGCGAACCAAGCACCTGCTGGGCGAGGTGCAGCGAATCCGGATGATGGCGCCGGGCAGCAGCACCTTGTTCCGGAACGGGAGAATCGCCAGCCGGCTCGGCAGCTCCACCGTATCAGTCATCTCTTTGCTCCTCCACAACAAGCGAAGCTGCGAAGGGATCACGACGACGACGATCCAAAAGAAAGATGAATTGGGGGTTTAATTTGGTTGGCGGAAGAGAGGAAGCCAACGGTCATATCCGGTGACGGCATCCCAGATATTTATAAGTCGCTCGAGTCCAGTCACCGCTGCCATTCCACCGTCGGATTCAGACTGATGAGAGCCGCTGATGATAGAACGATGACGATGCTCCACTTACGTCGTCGGGTGCGTGGCACAATTTGATTCGTCGAAGACGGATGTCGCGTGTTGTGCCAGCACATTCGCACGTGTCACAACGTGTGAAATTGAGACGGGCAAAACGGAAACGTCCTTTTTTATTTTCTTTTTTTTTATTTTTTTGTGACAACAGAAAAAATATTGACCGTCGATTTGGATGTTGGCGTCAATAATTTTAATTATCCGCAGCGTTATCGGCAGACTTCGGCGCCTTGGGGAGATCGCAGGCCGTGCGATTTCAATCAGACGGCTGTGTTCACGCAACGGGCAATTGGAAAAGACGCCGGACATCCAATATGAACGCATGGCGCCGCACCACGTGTAATTAGTTTCATTTAATTTAATAGATATATCTCAGAAAAGTAATTATAACCAAATTTAATATTTATTATGTGAAGAGATTCAATTATATTAGGTGACTACTTGACTATAATATTGATTTAACAAATGATGATCAGATTATTATTATTATTATTGTTACAATTTATCGGTAGCTAGAGATTACTTTATATGAATATTATAAAAATTATAAATATAAATATTTATGTGTTTTAAAATAATTTAAAGACTCCGATGAAAATAAAATTCATAAAAAATATTTATTTAGAAACACGATTTTTTGCAAAAAAATGTTTTGATGTCTTTAATAATAGATTTCTATTAAATATGACAGAAAGCAGTCTTAAAAATATAAATGAAGAAATTTTATTTGAAGAAGATAATTTATTATTTGAAAAGGTATACTTTATTTTTCAAAAGTTTACTTATTTTTCTATAAATAGGAAAGTATCTTTTAGTAGACCAACTTCTTATGCGTCATATTAAATAGCAGAAAATGCAAAAAGATTTAAGATATTTTCATCAAACAAAACAAATGGATTAAACTCAAAATATCATTTAGGCTTGAGAAAAACCGAAATTGGTTTAACGTAGCAATTGAACGATGTCGGCCCATACATTAATACACGTACACCACATGCCATACAAAGCACGAACTAGTTTCCACCTGCGGGCACTAAGCTTTTTATCGAGACGTGCGCAATTGCTCATATAATTATTTATATAATTTAAGAATTATTTTACACATTAATTTATATTTGTAATTATACATTTTAATGTTTTATTGGAATAGCTTAATGTAATTTAAAATATTTACATTAATTTTATTTTTTATTTTTTATTTTAAACATTTAAAAATAGAAAGAAAAAGTGAGAAAATTTAAAAATATAAATATGATATTATAATGTTAATTAACTATTGAATAAAATAATAATGAAATAAAAAAAATTGACAATATTGAAATATCTTTTCATAAGAACTACATACTTCTATGTGTGTGATATAATAATAAGTAGATTTATATGATATAGTCATAGACTAATGAAGTATATATTTAATACTGTTAATCAATGAATAAATATTAATATAACATAAATAAATTATATTTTATGAAAGAGTATATTAGATAATATTTGAGTAAAAGTAAAAAAATAAATAATAATGAAGTAAAAATGGATAAGGTAAACTAAGTAAAGGAAAAAAATGGAAGAAAATGAAGAGGCAATGGGATTTGAACCATAATGTAAACTAAATAAAGGAAAATGGAAAAAAATGAAGAGGCAATGGGATTTCCACTGGGGACCTACCATTGCAATCACTTCACCTCTATCCATATGCACAAACAATCAATTCTGATATAAGCTAATATGAAATCTACTTAAGGGAGTCCAAGGGGTGCCGGTGCACCCCCTGGCTCCGCCCTTGCTTGCGAAAGTTGAAGTTTAGGTAGAGGAGATAACATCAGTCATATATATAGAGCTCAACACATGTCGTGTCTAAGAACTCAATACAAAGGTCAAGAATTAATTTTATATGAATAAAATATCAAAGTAATCATAAGATTATGTGTAATATTCTCATTAATCATTCAAGTAAATTGTGTGGGCCACAGATCCAAAGCGAATAAATTCTTGATTGGATCGAGAGTGTTACCAAATGTATCAGAGTCAATCTTGCATAATTATTTAAATCATATAACACGACTCAACTCGAACATCGAGTGTAATGCCCTAAAAGCACACTCCGCAATATGGCAGAATAATTTTCTAAGAGCGCTACACATACATCATACATATTGCTTGATTTTATAGTTGACCCTTTGATCAGTCAACAAATGCGAAAAAATAGAAAATATTTAAAACTTTTTTCATAAACTAAAATAGTGCAAAAGTCTTACATAAATAAATTATCTCAATAAAAAAACTAATAGACATCAAACTATTGATCACTAAATCATGTGTAATATCAGTCATCACGAGCATCTGACGTCGCATGCACCATCAGCCATCACTCACCTACAAAATCCAAAGTAGGAGGAAAATATCCACTATGAACTATAATACCCAATAATGTAAGACAACAATAGATAAATATAACTAATGACATAAGCAGAAATTCATTATACCTTTAGCATAATCTTTCATTCTTACTTACATATTTTACATACGTACTTTCATCATCTTTATCATACTTACTTTCATCATCTTTAACATATTTTCTTACATCATCTTTAACATACTTATTTACGTCATCTTTAACTTTATTTCTTGCATTAAAATGAGCTATTACAGATAATCAAACATCAATCACTCTAATCATATTTTACATAAGAAGTAAGCTAAAATCAGATGGCAAAATCAATTACTTCATGCATACTAGATTTACTTAAGGAGTAAATTATAACCAAGGGCAAACATCAATTACTCCACATCATCATTGATCATACTTTCATCAATGCTTTAACTTTCATCATTCTATCATACTTCATCTTTTATCAATCATCCATCATTTTCAATCAATCATCAATAACCCTAAATCCTCTAATGCAATATGACAATGTAATAATTAGGCTAAGTGGTTATGTTTATTATTTTTGACTTATCACATTAATGACTTTGAGGTTTGCTTTAGTGATTTTGAATCAGCTTATGAGTCTTGGAGGTCTTGTCAATAGGTCAATGGCATGCACAAGTCATGACCAATGAGGATGCTTACAAAAAAATTTTTGTTGCAGGGCGAGAAGAAGTCAAGCAATAGAAACCGGGTGGCAATTATCTTACCCATCCTGTCTTTAGAAACACTACGGACCCAAACTTTAACAATATATGACGACCTCAATATTTATTTTAGGTGAAGCACAGTGACCCTTTATCTTTTTCACATAATTAATCCTTACTAATTAGGAAAAACTTAATTATTGTCATCTAGGGTTATCAATAAAAATAAATTAAATTAATTCAACTTAAAATAAACTTCTCATCATCTATCATGGCATGTGAAAGGATTCTTCATGGTTACGACCATGAACTTTTTTCCTTCTTTCCATTTTCATGGTCATGACGTTATCCTTCACGGTCCATGAGGAGCCTCTTCACGGCCATGACATGAATATTCACGGGCATTAACAAACCTTCATGGTTGTGTCATTTCTTTCATGGATGTGACTTCTCCTTTCAGTGTGACTTCATCTTTCACGACCCGTGACTCTCGATCCATGATTGTGAAGCCATCTTCAGGAATGTGATCGTAATCCTCTTTCTTTCCTCTTCTCGTTCACAGGTGTGAGACTAGCTTCATGGCCCGTGAGGTCGAGGTTCACAGTCGTGAAGGTCATCTTCATGGCCATGATTGTAAATCTCTTTTCCTCTTCGTCTTCTTCACCAGTGTGAAGGCCAATTTCACAGTTGACGATTCTCAGGGTCACGATCATGAAGACCATCTTCACAATCGAGATCGAGACGTGTTTTCTTCACCTTCGGCTCACGGGCCTGAAGTTCATACTCACGCCCGAGACCATTGCCATCAAGGTCATAAAACCCTATTTCATGATTGTGATATCGTAGAAACTTAACATTATATTTATTATGGCCGAATTAAATATAATTATTTCTAGGATTAGATTGGGGTTAAACATTCTAAACATCATCTTAATAATTATTATCTAACATGGACCTTATAATGCAATTTATTTGACATTAACAAATTTATCTAAACATATCCCCATATTTACATATCGAATTTCGTAGAGTCTTTCAGGATTCATTCTACTTTAATCTTCGCATTATCCTCCTTGCTTCAGGCGCTACTATAATTTTTCTTCACGTTAAGGATTTGGCATAGGTCTTAAGAGAGAGAGAGAGAGAGAGAGAGAGAGAGAGAGAGAGAGAGAGAGAATTCTTACCTAAACACCTTGTGGGAAGTGAGGAAGAAGAAAGGGAGAGATGCGATGGTGGCTAGGGCTTTCGNAGAGAGAGAGAGAGAGAGAGAGAGAGAGAGAGAGAGAGAGAGAATTCTTACCTAAACACCTTGTGGGAAGTGAGGAAGAAGAAAGGGAGAGATGCGATGGTGGCTAGGGCTTTCGGAGAGAAATAAAATAATGAGAGCCCTCCTCCCTTTTAGGTTTATTTATATGTGTCTTCTTTAGGTTTTTTCCCAATATAAACACACCTACAGAGAAGTAGAGTCTCGTTTGGTTAATTCTCTCCCTCAAAATCGTAGTCACCAAATTCTCTCTCTCTCTCTCTCTCTCTCTCTCTCTCTCTCTCCCACCATGTGTAAGACGCAAAGTTTTGTCTCTTTATTAAGGCTTTCTCATCTTTTTTCTATCTTTTAAAACTATGCTAAACCCATAGGAGAATGCGAAGGAGATCAAGGACATCGTGGAGGACAAGGGAACAAGAATCAAGAGGAACACAGTTAGAGAATGAAGAACAACTCTATAGGATTAGGTATGTAAATAGACAAATCCATTTAGATAGGTCTTTGGTGGTAAATAGATTGCATGATAGGTTTATGTTAGATGATGATAGCTTCAGAGGTTGTTAAATCCTTGGTTAACTACCTGGATAAGCAGTTAATTCGGTCATGATTAATCTAGCATTGTTCTGTGAAAAAATTACATATTTTAATTAATGAAAATTTAGTTCGACGGGGGAACACAGATTGTGTCAACTTTGACCCTACCAGCATCCGTCAAGATGAAATTGACCATCGATGAGTCAGGATTGAGTCGATGGAACACAATCCACGTCCGTCGATGCAAACCCTAATGTGCTACATTTCTACATGGACACAAACTGAGTCCTTCTCGAAAGTGGTTGCGTCCATAACCGAAACCCTTGTAGGATTTGGATGACACCAGGGGATTGAATTGGTGTATAAAATTTTTTACTACTTTTGTTATGCTAGATTTGTTACTTTATATTTAGCGGAAGCATATAAATTCAAAAGCAAGCAGATAGAGTGAAGGAGAGAGCAAAGGAAACAAAGAAGCACACAAACACAATATTTTTTGACGAGGTTCGACCGAACTCCAAGACAACTTCCCCGCTCCGGTCTTCTCGCACTTGAGATCTCCGGAGATAACTAACTCCTTCTTCAAGGGCGAAAGCTCCCTTACAAGCTTCTCCTTTCTTGCACGAGGACAACGAGACAACCTCCCTTACAAGCTTCTCCCTTCTATCCTGGATTTTTCACTCGAATCACAGAAGGGGAACTAAGACTTTCTATCACTCAAAGCACTCGCTCAATATTTTGCCAAAATTACTTCCCAAGACTCTTGGGATTACA
>LTAE01006618.1:1526-24871 GCA_001647135.1 Pontederia paniculata
CCCGATCATTTTTTTTGTTAAATATTATCGCAATAAAATTATATTATTTAAAATTAATTTTAATTTTTAATTTGAGCTATGATAATGCAATATAGTGCAACATCATATAAAATTTATTTATTATCATTTTATAACTACATGGATCAAAATATAAATAAATATTAAGTTGTGAAATAAGATATACATAAACAAAAAAGTAAATATTATTCGGGGTGGGGATCTCCGCGGGGCGGGGACATCGATCCCCAACCCCGACCCCGAAAAACTCTCGGGGCAAAATTTTTAACCGACCCTGCCCTCGCGGGGAGAAAAAACCCCGAGGTCGGGGCCCCGGCCGGGAAAACCCCGCGGGGATCTCCGCCCCTCGGGGTGAATTGCCACCCCTAATCGCAGTGAGATAATTAGGAGGTTATATCCTCCTAATTTAACAGGATATAACATTGCTCTTATACAAAATATATAAGAAATATATTTAAAAATGCAATATTGGGTAGCACATGCTCTTCATTACATGAATGAGTTTCTAAGGAAAAAGAAAGGTGTACTGTGACAAAATAAATAATAATAGTGATGTACTAATATTCACAACATAATTGATAATATAAAATAATTATAATTTAAGTATCATTATATATCACTTTCTTCTTTTTTTATATATATTTTAGTTAGCTATAATTTAAAAAATAATTATATTTTAATTATTTTTTCTATACTTTCATCAAACACTAATAATTATTACTATTAAATTATTATTATTAATTAATTAATCTGAAAAGAAAAATAATAGAGTGGTAATGGAGGATGCGTTGCTTAAATCACACGTGGAGGTCACTACGTTCGATTCCCAACGATCGGATCACGTTAACAATAAAACTACTCCTCCGGATCACTAAAGAACCTGGCAGTTGCCGGCGAGACGAAGAAAACAAAAAGTTTACCCGGAAAGAGAGCGCAAACAACGGCGATCGCTTGCCGTATCAGGTCGCGTTTTGCCTGCTAACGTTCTCCGATCTCCGGCGATCTCTCTACCATCAAGGCGGCGATGCAGCACGGCGGTGACTACCGCTCCTATTACACCCCCGAGTACCCTCCTCCGGTAAACCCCAATGCCAGCGGGTTTCCCTCTCCCAATCCGGTCCAACCTTCCTACGCCTCGGCGCCGCCATACTCCGATATTCCGGCGTATTCCGCCGCGCCCTACGCCACCCCCACCGCCCCCGCCGACCCCTCCTATGCGCACTATGTCCAGAACCCGGAGCCGGCCTCCGAGTTCCCTCCTCCGTCGTCGTCCTACGCCCAGCCGCAGCCCCAATTNGCCCTACGCCACCACCACCGCCCCCGCCGACCCCTCCTATGCGCACTATGTCCAGAACCCGGAGCCGGCCTCCGAGTTCCCTCCTCCGTCGTCGTCCTACGCCCAGCCGCAGCCCCAATTTCCAGCCTTTTCGTCCTACGACCCCTCTCCTTACCCACCGGCGCCGGCGCCGGCGCCGTCACAATATTACACTTACGATCCCAGCGTGCAGACCGCGGGTTACGCCCCTCCGATGAATCCCGGTGGCGCCCCACTTTACGACGCTCCGATTCCTCCTCCATACGAGAGTTCCGCTGGTGTGTTCGACCGAGGAGCTGGGTACTTCGACGATGATGCGGCTAGGTTTAGCACACCCACGGGCGAAAGCTATGGTCGAAGTCTGCCGGGTTTCGAACAAGATCCCTATGGGAAGAGGCCGGAGAGCAACGGCATGACGTACGACGATGGATTTGGCGACGGTGTGTATGCTTACGACGGGGGAAGGTCGGAGCCGTATGGCGCGCGAGGAACAGTGCCTGGTAGGTCGCAGGCGTTGTTCGATGACTACGGCAGGTCGCTGAGCTTGCCATCTAGTGAGAAGGATGGAGGGAGCTTGGGGAGGATTGTAAGGGCGGAGCCAAAGGCCGAGACGCAGCAGGATGCAAAGAATGGAGTGCAGAAGTTCCGAGTGAAGCTGTTGTCTGAAGGGGGTGGCCAAAGTACAATGGATGTTCTCTGTCAGGTTTGTATGGAAAAAACATTTACCATTTAGCCAAAACTACACTATTATATCTTTCTTTGTGTGCGCTGGACTGGTATCTAGATACTGTTTGGATGTAATCTGAATAGCTTGTTTTATGAGTTAGATGTTTCGATTAAGAATTTTGTTCTCCCGTCAATTTTGTTCAAGCATAAACAGAAAATTGTCAAATTTGCATAGAGTACTGGTTTGTGGTATGATATCGTTCTAGCACCTGATAAATCAGCCAAAACTTGCATTGCCTCAACTTAATTTGAATTGTTTGGAAAAGAACTGCTGTGGAACCAATTTAACTTGCATATGCATTCTTGAGCATTCTCTTTCCTTTTTAATTTGAGTGTCTGAATTGAACTAAATGGTAATGAGTTTCTATTTATAGGCACTCCAGATTGATTTCACCCTTAAGTTACTTCCTAATATTCTCAACCAATGAGAAGATTTTGTACAGTTGCAAAGTACAACATAACGTGAAATGAAGTTCTATCCATTTCTTTCAATTCAAATCATATTGAATTCACTGTAAAGAAAATTCATATTGTTTTTTTAAGTGAAAAAATCTTACTGTCTTAACTTAATATTTGAAAACATCTTTATCGTGAAATAGGTTCCAACTTTTTATATCTTGGGAATTGGATTATGTTTGGATGATCTAAACAAAAAAATATTAATTTTATACGTTCATTGTCACAGATAGGATTGGATGGTATACGTATGCTTGATCCAAGCACTAGTAGAACACTGAGGATATATCCACTTGATACTGTCACGAGATGGGAAGTAAGTTATCCGGCATCCTCTTTTCAAATCCTCATTTAAGATTTAATCTTAGTTTTGTTATAGTTTCAGAATAAACCTCAAGTTTCTTTTTACGTCTTATTATCTGTTAAAAATGTCTTATTAGGTGATAGATACTTCAACATTTACATTTTGGTCTAAGAGCTCTGTTGACATTGATCCGAAACGTATAAGGTTGCAATCAAACAGCTATACAACAAACACCATACTCGACACTGTGACAGCTGCAACGGTGCAGGTTAGATTGCCAGATTTCCTTCTGTTGATTTGATGGGTGAAAGCGAATTTTGAAGTTCTGTCTCAAATTTTCACCTGTATTTTATACTAAAATTATTTGAAAATGACCTGTATCTATCATACAAATTCCTGCTCTTTGCCATCAAGTAAAACTGTTATATGGTTGATCACATCTTCTTTGGAGTTACATACATGTCACTTATCAAGTGATATATTGAGTTTAAATGATCCACGAACAAACAAATGAGTCGTGTGCTATGTGGATAGTTGATGAATAATATAGAAACAGGAGTGCAGGTCATTAGATTATGTAAAGAGAAGGGGATAAGTGTTGAAGATAATAAAACAGATGGGTAGGAAGGAAGGAGCAGTGGAGAAAATCATTTTATGTGATTTGATCCGATAATCTTCTGCAAGTGAGCAATTGCATTCGTACTCCTAGGAACCCTATCAACTAAAAATCTCAATGTTAGTGTTTGCAATTTCATGTTGACTCATCTGACTTGGTTATTTCTTTGTGTAATTATACTTTTATTCTTTTTGAATAACAGTGCATGTCTGTGAAAATAGAGCCAAGAATTCTTGCAAGTGGGTTAATTGTATTTGTACTTGTAGGACCACATATTGATTAAAAAGCATCAGTGCCAGTGGTTGCAATTTCATTTTGAGTCATCTTACTTGGGGTTATTTCTTTGCATCTTTTTTTACAGATAATTTTATATCTCAATTTTCTTATCCTTTTTTAACCATAATGCCTTGATCTGAAAAGTGGACTAAAAAGTGGACATCACACACATATTGTGTATTGTACTTTTTTTTGGTAAACTAGATGACATATATATTAATAGTTTTTCTTTTCGGTAATTCTACATATATGACTGTAGTTTGTACTCTAAACACTATAATTGTAGCTCTTTAGTGGTAATCGAATTTAGAGTCATAAGGGTTCTGATATCGCAGTAGTTTTATTCTCTGTTACTGTATTTGATTAGATTCCCAGGATCTTTCCCCTCTTCCTTGTCATGCTTATTTTATTTTTTCTTGTACTTTTTTTTGGGTAAAAAACTTCTCTTGTATTTCATTTGGAACATGTTACTTTGAATTTGCATCAAGAATGATTTATTATTGACAACTACAGCTTAAGGAAATGGGTGGAAAAGATAGCCTTAATAGGGGTACAATATCATCTGATGCTGGAAAGTTATCTGAAGCAACTGAAAAGAAAAAGGGATTGATTGATTGGGTGAACTTGATGAAACCAGCCAATGAGGAGAAGGATCACTGGGTAAGATCTTTTTAATGACTACATCTTACTTCTGAATCTTTTATTTTATATATCTCTGTTCACAAAGAATCAATCTCCTTTTATCTGTAAGTACTGAAGCAACATGAAGCACCATATGTTGATCCCCTCGTAGATGACCATGCACTCTATTGGATGACCTCATAGGTTATCAGTGAGCATGCTATCCACATGTGGTTTATCTGCTATATATGCATAATTCTTTGCATAAGCTCACTAGTCCACACTTTTGAAATGCTGCTGTAGTGATTTTGAGTGAATACTTCATCTGCAATTGGGAAAGCATCCATATCACCTCTTATGCATTAGTGTCGGCTTTATGTTTGATGAAAGTTTTTGTACCTTAAATATTGCTGAACTCTATCAAATATCAATTCTATTTATCAAAGTAGTTGCAGTAAGTTTCTTTTTCAGTCCTGCATTTTCTTTTGCAAGTAGTTGCAGCAAGTCTTCTGTTTTTCTGAGGGCAAGTCTATTTGCTTTTGTGTTCAGGTTCCAGATGAAGCTGTACGAAAATGCACATCTTGTGGGTCTGATTTTGGAGCTTTTAATCGCAGGGTAATCTTATATGATTCTTTATCACCTTTCATTTCTTTCCTAAAATCACATCATTTCAGGTAAAATAACTGTCCCAATTTTTTCAGCATCACTGCAGGAATTGTGGTGATATTTTCTGTGACAAGTGCACCCAGGGGAGAATTTCCCTTACAGCAGATGAGAATGCACAACCAGTCAGAGTTTGTGATAGTTGCTTGGTAATTTTTGAAATCATGCAAGCTTCACTTTATCTCTTTTATCCAGAGAATTCGATGTCTATGAAATGCATTCATACCTAGATATTTTCCAGTAAAATAATGTTTTATTAGTACTTTTAAATTCAACATTTCCCTCCGTGTTGGAATGAGATCCATCCTGATAAATGCATTGAAAATCTTAGTCCTTGCCTTGTTACGACGGTTTGAAGAGAATTCCTATACTCTGCAGGCAGAAGTTTCTCAAAGGTTAAGCAATACAAAAGAAGCTGCTAACAGACCTGTGGGAGTACATAGTCATGAGGATCTTGCTCGAAAGCTTCAGGTTAGTTTCATCTGAATCCGTCTCTGTCACTTAGTTTCTGTACTTATAGTCGACTTCTTAGAGTTGTTACCTGTATGACTTTGATTTTAAGAATATTGAATTAGTATTGCAAAATTACATAAAGTAAACAACAACAACAACAACAAAGCCTTATCCCACTAGGTGGGGTCGGCTACATGGATCATACGACGCCATTGCGCTCTATCAGTAACCAAATTTTTTGGTATATTATTCGTTAATAGATTTCGTTCTATTAGCTCGTCAAGTGTTCGCTTTGGTCTCCCTCTCCCTCTTTTAATCGGACTCCAGATTGTTTGCTCTACCCTCCTTACTGGCGCATCTAATGGCCTTCTCTGGACATGACCGAACCACCTCAAACGATTTTCTACCAGCTTCTCGCTAATAGGTGCCACTCCGACTCGTTTACGTATATGGTCATTCCTAATCTTATCCTTTCTAGTATGACCACACATCCATCTCAACATCCTCATTTCAGCTACCCCCACTTTATGTTCATGTTGTCCCTTCATAGCCCAACATTCACTACCATATAACACTGCTGGTCTTATAGCAGTGCGGTAGAATTTCCCTTTAACCTTATGGGGTACTTTCCTATCACAAAGGACTCCAGTAGCCTTCCTCCACTTACACCAACCAGCTTGAATTCTATGGTTAACATCATCATCAATCTCCCCATCTTGTCTTATAATTGATCCCAAATATTTAAACTTTGTCACTTGAGAAATTATATCATCTCCTAACCTAACTTCCGAATCGCCTCTAAATTGTCTATTCGTGAAATTGCAATGCATATACTCTGTCTTATTCCTACTTAAACGGAAACCCTTTGACTCCAACGTGTTTCTCCATATTTCCAATTTTGCATTAATCTCATCTTTTGAGTCCGCTAAAAGTACGATATCATCAGCAAAGAGCATGCACTTAGGTACCTCATCTATGATACTCTCGGTTAGAGCATCCACAACTAAGTTAAACAAATATGGGCTTAAAGATGATCCTTGGTGTAGGCCAATTCTTATAGGAAATGCTTTCGTCTCTCCTCCTGGTGTCCTAACCTTAGTCAATGCCCCATCGTACATATCTTGTATAATCTTAATATATGCAACACCCACTCTTTTCTTTTGCAAGGCTTTCCAGAGTACCTCTCTTGGTACACGATCATACGCCTTTTCTAAATCAACGAAAACCATATGTAAATCTCTTTTCCTACTTCGATACTTCTCCATCATTCCCCTTAGTAAATAAATCGCCTCTGTAGTGGATCTTCCTGGCATGAATCCAAACTGTCTCTCAGAAATACTAGTCTCCACTCTCAATCTATGTTCAATCACTTTTTCCCATAACTTCATTGTATGACTCATAAGCTTAATCCCTCTATAATTTGCACAATTCTGAATATCCCCTTTATTTTTGTAAATAGGAACTAACGTACTTATTCTCCAATCATCAGGCATCTTTTTTGACCGTAAAATCTCGTTAAACAATTTACATAACCACAACACACCTTTTTCTCCTAAACATTTCCAAACTTCAATCGGTATCCCATCCGGTCCAATAGCTTTACCATTCTCCATTTTCTTAAGAGCTTCTCTAACCTCCGCAACTCTAATTCTGCGATAAAATGACCTATTAAGCTCACCTTCACTAACAGCCAAGTCCTCCAACTCGCAACGGGAACCTTCACATCCATCATTGAATAACTTATTGAAATACTCTTCCCATCTATTCTTAATATCCTCCTCCGTGACTAAAACATTACCACCTTCATTTTTTATGCATCTTACTTGATCAAAATCTCTCGACTCCTTCTCTTTATTCCTTGCAATCTTGTAAATCCTTTGTTCTCCGGCCTTTGTCCCTAACTCCTTATAAAACCCCTCATATGCTTTCGCTCGAGCCTCACTAACTGCCTTCTTAGCCTCCCTTTTAGCCAAGCGATATTTTTCCCAATTGTCAGAGCTACCGTCTAAGTGTATAGCTTTGAAACAATTCTTCTTATTACGCACCTTTTCTTGTACATCTTCATCCCACCACCAAGTCTCCTTATCTCGTGATCCAAAACCTTTTGATTCTCCTAGAATTGTTTTAGCGACCATTTCAACCTTTTGTGCCACATTTTCCCACATGATACTAGCATTTCCTTGTAACTCCCACATCCCTTCTTCCAATAACTTACTCTTAAAAATCTCTCGCTTCTCCCCCTTTAACTGCCACCACTTGATCCTTCGATTTGAAATTGTTCGACGTTTTGATTTTATATATTTAATTCGCATATCAAGAACTAACAATCTATGTTGTGTGGTCACCCCATGCCCCGGAATCACTTTGCAATTTGTACACCATCTATTATCAGGATTCCTTGTCAAAAAGAAATCAATCTGAGACCTATGAGTTCCACTTTTATAGGTGATTAGATGTTCCTCTCTCTTCCTAAAACAAGTGTTGACAATCTTAAGGTTATATGCTAAAGAAAAATCGATAATAGTTTGTCCTTCTTCATTCAGCTCCCCAAAACCAAAACCACCATGAACCCTTGCATGTGGTCCCGCCTCTTTACCCACATGTCCATTAAGGTCTCCTCCAATAAACACTTTCTCGTTTATCGGTATACTTTCAATCAACCCCTCCATATCTGCCCAAAACTTCTCCTTGAGATGTGCTTCTGTCCCTATTTGAGGTGCATATGCACTAATAACGTTCATTATATCCTTTCCAATAATTACTTTCACGGATATGATTCGATCCTCAATCCTTTTAACTTCCACAACATTCTTCCTCCATTCTTCATCCGCAATAATACCAACACCATTTCTTCCATTTACCTTACCCGTATACCAAAGTTTGGAACCGTTGACATTGATCACTTTACTTCCCTCTCCAGCCCACCTAGTTTCTTGTAAGCACAATATATTAATCTTACGCTTACTCATTACTTGTGCTACCTCAAAACGCTTTCCATTTAGCGTCCCAATGTTCCAAGAGCCTAATCTGATCTTACTCTCATGGACTAGCTTCTTCAGCCGCCTCCGTCCATTAGAGTGCGGTAGCCTTTGCTCATTTAACACTGCATTCAGGCGAGGATGCAGCGGCTCTTGCTCTCTTATCACTGTACTCGAGCCATACAGCGCGTAACTTACGGGTAACGACCTAGCATTAGCGCAATGTATTCGTTGATCCATGTTCATGAGATTCGACAAGGTTTTACGTTGGCTGTCGAGGTCTAACACAACCCTCCTCCTTTATCCGGGCTTGGGACCGGCTATAAACATAGGCGGAGTTACATAAAGTAAACACTAGTATGAAATATTCTGCTTTCTTGACTCGAATTGTAACCTATGCCCCATGTTTGCTTATCACTTTGATAAATGGCAACAGGAGGAAATGGAGAAAAATCGTAAATCCTCTTCAGGTATACTGTTTCCATTGTGTAAAATCTTTTACTACAATACCTTCGTTAGTCATCGTTAACATTATGTTGTGGCTTACCAATTTGTAGGCTCAAAATCTTCTGGTGGTTCTGGGAGGCAGACAAGGGAGGTTGCTTGCCCTATTTGCACTGTTCATCTGCAGGTCTAGATCTTTCTTTTCCTTCTTACCTTTTTGGTGGGTTTCATATCAAGATAGCTTAATGGCATACTGTTTATGTTGTGTATTTCAGGTGCAAGTGCCTACTTCAGGTTCTGAAACAATAGAATGTGGTGTCTGCCAACACCCTTTCCTTGTCAGTGCGAATTGAGTGGTGAAGTTTTGCTGCGTGAAGACTTTTTTTATGGAAACAAATAATTGAGCTACTGTAACAGTAGTATTGGGTGTCTTGTGGGGAGATAAAACTTGCAGAAATTTAATGGATTGGTTTCTGATGTTTTAGGTCATCTATGAGGAAGCAATATGGTGAAATGATTGATCATGGAACCATGTGCTTTCCTCATTCGCTCTCATTTCTTTGGTACTTGTCCTTGTGTTTAAACTTGTCATATATAAGATTTATCTGATGTTTTATAGCTTGTCAAATGAAAGGTCATCCTGATTCATGTGCCTGTTACTTGGAAATGTAGTTGCATCCTTCGTGCTAATTGATGTATGAGGTGGTCCTATTCATTTAAGATGTTTATAGGAGCTTAGAATTATTAGTATTTTGTTTTCACTTTTTGTCATAGTTTGATTTATTTCTTAGTTTCAATTAAACTTTCATTGTAATAACTAACAAAAGAACTCATTGTTGTTAATTAAATTAAAGAATGCTTCTATTCATTGAACTTCACTTTTTTTTCTCCCGTGGACCACTGTATCTTTTTCAATGAATTACAAAGTACTTTGATGATTTTTTAGTGATTATTATTTTTCTTATTAAATTCAAGAAGACTACTTATGAACTGTTTTCTTTGGTAAATTCAAAGATTACAAATTCCAAGATTTCTAAAGAATTTTGATATGGTTTTTTTGTGGCAAGCATCCTTGCATATATGAATCTGTGTGCACCATATCCTTCATTTGGCTGTCCATGCGCCGTCACGATTCTCACCTAAGCAAACTTAGAACTCAAGATACTATTGGTCCGAGGCACACTAAAACAAATTTGTTTAGGCTGCATTTTTTTCTTCTGGGTGTGAAGGGAAAATACATTTTTTTTATTTGTTAAGAGGAAAAAGGATTTAGGTTACACACGTTCATTTATTTTGTTTGGTAACTCCTAATTTATTAGATTGCAAAGTAATAAGATCGGGGATACTTTAAGTGATAACTAGCTTAGATACACCTGGATAAATAAACAAAACTTGCAACCTTTGCATTCTAAATCAGCCTTGATACAAATTACAGAAAAAAAATCTTGACCATTATTTCATCAAATTGACTTAAAAGGTGAAGCCTCAAGAAAATAAAAATAAAAGATGCACCATTTTGAATTCTTGGAATAATCTGTATTGAGAAACTCTTCAAGTATGCAAAAAGAGAGACAGCCGAGAAGAAACTAGTAGAGGCTAAAACCAAAGTATTGGCTTATGATCAGGGCTAACCCCATGGATATTGCTACAAGGGAAGCTGCCCATGTCAATTTCTCTGTTATCCTTGGAACTCTTTCTTTCAGCGCCTGTGTACATGAACCTAGGAACACTGTGTAACTCCCCATTGCGAACACCGTGCCAAGGAGAAACATGACAAGGAAAGCAGCACCAGCCATTCGAGATGGAAGCGCTAGTGCTGGCAAAACTATCATGAGTGCATCTGGCTGCAGTCCATGCACAATGCCAGTAGCAAAAGTCGCGAAACCAATTTTTTTCTTCCCATTTGCTGCGGGGGCGAGGTTCTCGATCATGCCAACATCACAATCACCCTGCTCTAAGGCGACACGAGGGGCATGCGCCTCTGAAGCTTCCTTGATTCCCATGGCACCAATGGCAAGAAGAGTCATACCAACTACTCTAGTTCCCCAGGTGCGAATTATCTCTATGTGGAGGCGGTCCTTGAGTAACAGAAATAGCAAACCAAATAGCACTTGACCAGCATCATGTCCACAGCCCCACAGGGCCCCTACAATGGCACTCTCTATTCTTGTTCTGCCGATGGATAAGGGAGCCAAAGCAGCAAGATGATCAGGACCAGACAGGGTATGTAAACAACCAGCGAAAAAACCAGTCCAAGCGCTAGTCAGTAGTTCGTTTTTAATGAACTTTCCACCTGATTTTGCAGCAAGTTGCACTGTCGCATAGGAAGGCGGAGCTAGAATTGGCTGCATAACGGTCAGAATAACTGCAGACAAGATGGCAAGTACTGCAGGTCGCAAAATCTGAAATCGGCAAATTACAGGATTAATCTCAGAATCATGTAAGATAACCTTGACAATTAAAGAAAGAGCATGAGCTGACAGATCCTCATTGATCGAAAATATCCATAAATTATTATGTCTACCATTACCGTCAAACTTGATGCAACTTAAACATTACAGGATATCTTTGATCATCATGCAGCGAAGCAGTGTAATAGTTATGCAGAAGATAGCAATTAACTTTATATGAATTCACAACCCAGGGAACAACAAAGAGTCCGAAATTTATTAAGAAGAATCAGAAATAGGTCATACCAACCCAATGACAAGGAAATAAACATATTGGTTCTTGCAAAAAAGACAAGTACAAATAGGAACTATGCAAATACAAGAAATTGATTATGCCAAAAGATTGAAGGAACTCCTTCAAGTCTAAAGGTCCATTGCACTAGTTTTTTGTTGACGACTTCATTATATTATCTTTTGTTTTTAAATGTTGAAAGGATTGCAAGAGGCATGTGTTATTAAGATGGATGACAAGAAACTACTTATATAAACTTATAGATTCCATCCCTGAAATAAGAATCCATGTTAAGCTCACATAACAACTTTATAGGGTTTGACTGATGAATCATCCAGTGACTCAAAATCTTTCTTAATTGCTTAAATGTTCATTAGGTATCGTACCTTAAGACACAATCGGTTATACAGATCCTGCCGTAAGCACTTGAACTTTAAGATCATTATACTTTTGGAGATGTCTTGCTATTTTATCGAGAATAATTAAAATAGATATTCCATCATTATCAAACTTATACTTTGATTACTACAATCCACACTCAGATTGGAACATCATGAATGAATAGAAGGGCAGATCGACTTAGGTATTCATTAACATGCACCCATTAACATGTGGGGAGGGATGTCAGATTGAGAGTGTTGTACACCACATTTCTTTTCTCCTTCGGGAATGGGGTTTTGGGTAGGAGGGACTCTAACCTTCTTTTTCTCTCTTCTTTATGCCGCGCTGCGTGGGTGACCTTTTATATCTAAGTTTTACATGTACATGATGAGTTCTCCATAGTTATATATATACATGAATGACAACTGCAATCTCGGTGGTCATCCTTTTTCCTCTCAAAAAAATTAACATGCACCCATCAAGTAATAGATATAGATATGCCTATCGCAGCGGCAGTAGCAGAAAGAGAATTTAAAAACAAAGTTCTACAAAAATCAGATAGAGTGCCGTGCAGGCAGCTGGACATTGTAGTATTGTTAAGATGAGTGCATACATCCATATAGATAGCGACTGATTTTGATTGATACCTAAAACCATGTGAAATGTATCATATGCTATCAATATGGCTAAGATATTTAAAAAAGAGTTCGATTGGAAGTTGGGGCTTCCAAATTCATTGATTGAATTTCGATGAGAAAATAAGATTCATGTGACACCGCGACAATCACAGTCATATTCGCTCTTTTGCCTAACAGGCAACAGAACAGCTCTCTAGATCATCTGCATTCTGGATTTTGTCCCAAGTTTTTACTATTCCAGAACAAACAATCATTCCTCATAGTCCCAATCAATTAGGATATGAAGTCATCAAATTCTCAATGAGACCTATTATCATCGACACTACAAAGTTCATTGTACCATAATTATCCATCAAATTGCTAACCAAAATGAACACAAACTCTTATCTTTATCACATGTAACTAAGAAAAAAATCCCATTTTTCGCTGTAAATTCATCAAGCTAAAAAAAATCCAGCACTAAATACGAAAAAAAAAAGAGGACGGAACGCAGTTAAAAATCGCACCTTTTGCAGCGTGGGACCAAGAAGTTCCTTTTCTCCGTGCGAATGCTCGCATTTCTGGACCGGCCGCTCATCCTGGTCGCCGGAGGGAGCCAAGACGCTCCCCGGAGAGGGGAAGACTTTGGAAACATCGAAGGGAGGCGGCCGCTGACCGTTGAGTTTGGAGAAGAGCGAAGTCATGGGGCTGAAGCCATGGCGAGGGAGCGGCAGCGGGGCGAATCTGTGCTTGCAGGGCTGCCGAGGCAGGAGAAGAGGGCGCGGTGGAGTCGCGCGCGACGTGGAAGAGATAAGCCTCTCCATTAAAAACAAATATAGAGAATGGAATGGAGAGAAGAAGAGTTGTGGTTTTATTTCACAGCAAAAGAAACAGAGCAGCGGGAGAGAGAGAGAGAGAGAGAGAGAGAGAGAGAGAGAGAGAGGTTGGGATTTAGGAGAGAGAAAGGGATTTAAGGATTTTTGTCTCTTTTAGAACGTATCTTGGCCTTTGGCTGCGATTCGGACGGCCGACAATGCAGAATAAGAATTAGAAGTCAGTATTCAACTTTAAATAATATACACATTCTTTTGCCTTTTTGTTAGAGTTGTTGGATTTGGAATTATGGAGACAGATCATGAAGCAAATGGTAGGCATTTTTTATATTAAAATACATGGGTAATAATATTAGAAAAAAATATAAAACACACCTATATATTATTCATATTTGGTAGAAGTATTCTATTTTTTTTATTGTGGAATCCTTGATCATTATATAATGAATGCCTTTTATTTTTTGTGATTAGGATAAGGAGGAAAGGTAAACGGAAAGAGTCAGAAACAATGGAAAAGATGTTTATTAGGAGGTAAATTAGTTCAATTTTAGTTTAGTATAAACAAATTTTAATTAGTTAAATATAAACAACTTTATTGGTTTTCATCTGATAAGATTATATTTTAGTTTCTCTTTTATTATCTTTATCTAATCCAAATACACTTTAAGTTAAAATATCTTGATATGAATTATATAATAATAATAATAATAATAATAATAATAATAATAATAATAATAATAATAATAATAATAATAATAATACAGATTCATATTTGGTTTAAGAGGAAAAGAAGGTATAAGAAGAAGAAGAATAATTAAAAAATGAAAGAGGAAGAAGGTGAAAGAATTAATCTTATCTAAATTTAGATGATATAATTAAAGAAAAAAATTAAAACTTTTGTTGACATATAATTATAATTAAAAAAAATTAAAATATTTTTTTTCTTTTTTTTACATATTAATTTAAAGTTGAAAGAAAGATAGATTCTTGGAGAGAAATAAATTCTCTATTTTTCTTCAATAAAAATATAATTAAAATTAACTGGTTAATTTTTTCTCTCTTTTATTCTCCCAATCAAATAGGCGCAGATGAGACAAAATATACTTTGTAGTTAATATCTTATGATGAATGAAAAAATGGTAAAATATAACATTAAGATCATTGACTTAGTACAAAAGAACTAAAAATAAGTTCTCTTCCTCGATACTCGAATTCTTACTTGTATAAGAGAAACGAAAATCAGTACATCAACATCAATTCTAAATGCATGACTAATTACTCCAACAAAAAAAAAAATGTGGCTACCAACGGGATGGAGTGGAGTGGTAAGCGATTCCTCATTTAAGTAGGTCTTGGGTTCGAAACCTGTGGATGCAGACACAGTCAGGCACACGATCCGGAGTGACATCAGATTAGTCGGACTATAGTGGGCTTGATCCGACTCGTGGATAGTGTGCTCTTTAGCGCCGCGCGGATTGGACGATAGCACCGATTCCCGAAAATTGGGGTGGCAACCGAAAAAAAAGAAAGAAATGTGGCTGGTGGGCAGATTGATGGGTAGGTTACAACGATTAATAATGGGCGGAGTCCACGCAGCATATGCTTCTTATAAGATCTATAAGGATCCACACATTGTGAATTTCAAATAATTAACTAAAAAAGTGAAAAATTAATCAATGATGAAATATTAGTTGAACACCATATTTATATTATTAAGAGGTCGAGTAAGGTTAAGTCAATTTTTTTAACTATATCTTACGATCACAAGCATAAAATATGCATTTCATCTCACTTTTTTAATACACAAAACTAGCTCACACAATTTTTAAATGTATAAAGTGCAAAAGAAATTGACTGTGCCTTAAACTCTATTATCAAATATTAGAGATGATTATTTGTTTTAAACTCTATTATTAAATATTAGAGATGATTATTTGTTTAGATTAAATGTATGAAGTCTTAATTTTCTGTCTAAGTAATTTTATTTGGATTATTGAGTGAAGATCTGATAAATGTAAACTAGCATTACACTTTAAATATTATAATAATTAATATGCATCCTAAAATCTAATAATTAAAAGTTCTCTACATGCCCGCTTTTTTTTAATTCACTTAATTCGTCAGAGTAAAAAAAAAAGTTGTGTGCTGGTTTAATTAATTTTTACGTTGATATCTCGAAAAATGTTGATATTATTTTTTTTTCTTTTTTGCTTGTTGAGGACGTGGTGCCTTAATTAGTAGTTGAGATATTTTAAGCTTCAGACAATATTAGAATTTCTAGTGTATTAATTTTCGAACCTGATTAGCCAAATCCATTCAGAATTAAACATCTCAAACACATTTTAACAAATTTATTAAAATTAAAGTTATTTTCATTTACCTCTTTAAACTACGAACTCTCATAAAAAAATCATATATAATTCTGATGTATGGTTTTATTTTTTATATATAAAATTATTATTTTACCTTTTCATATTTCTACATTCTCTCTCCATCTCTCTCTCTCTCTCTCTCTCTCTCTCTCTCAATAGTGCACCATCCTCGAATCAAGGTTGTGTAGATCTCCTCGTCCAGGAACACCTCTCCAGCATACTTCTTGACGGCGCGCGCTCAGCATGGCCAGCAAGGCCATTATCGACAAGGTCTAAGAAGAGGGTGACGAGCGCGACGTGGTGCCGATGGAGGCCTAAGACGGAAGGAGCGATATTGAAGAGATTGAGAACATGGGAGGGGCGGCCGATGCGGGCTAGGCGCTTAAGAGCGTCGTTGAGGGTAAGGGGACCGACGGAGCGGCGAAACTCCAAGAGGAAGTGTCGATTGCCTTGAAGTCTTTCCTGCGGCCGAGGAAGTGGACCAAGAGCGAAAGTGACTCGTAGGATGGGTGGAAAGAGCAGAAGCGGACGATCCATTGGTAGAAGTCCACGGCACATCCGACAGAGGGTGAGAGATCGAGGACCTTGGCAAGGAGGGAGGTCTTGAAGCGAACGTTAGAGAAATTAAGAGAGAAGTGGCGGGGAAGGTCGATGCCCACGAAGGGGGCAGAGGTGTCCTCTGAGACATCGGGGGCGGTGTTGGAGAGCTTGACGAGCTCGACGGAGATGGAGACGGCAAGATCGGAAGGTGCGGCGGCAACGCCGGCGATAGAAGATGTGGAGAGGAATCGTCGGGCGAGGGAAGAGAAGACAAAATGATAAGGAATCGGGTGGTGAAAGGGAGATGGAGCGTCGGAAGTTGAGAAAGAGGTGAGAGCGGGTGAGAGAAGAGGAGAGTAAAAGAGAGTGTAGAGAGAGAAGGAGAGAGATAAGATAGGTCTTTTAATTAGAACGGTAAAATGGTAAAAGAATAAATTAAAACAACTTTAGTAAATTCAATACCAGATGATGAACTAAATTGTCCAATTGAGAAAAGTTCATACCTAGATCTGCCCAATTTTATATATCAGGAATATATTTGGATTTTTTCGATAGTTTGAGGGAGGTTTATGAAAATAAACCTAGAATTAACATAAAATTCAAAATATCTTAGAATGATATGGATCTATGATAAGTTAATTTATGAGGCTTCTTGTAACAATGAAAGTTAAAGTATACACAATATGTTAGTGATTGTTAGAACGTAAGCATAAATATGAATTAATAATTTTTCAATGGTTAGAGTGGAAGAATAAAAATCGTTATTAAGACAAAAATTGAGAGTTACAATGATTGTAATGCCTCAAAATTCACACTCTGTCACATAGTAGAATGTGTATTTGGAAACGTTACGACGTTCTTCTTTTGACCAAAGGATTGATCAACATACTGAACACATAATGCGAAAGTAATAAGTTAAAATAAAACTCCATAGGATAGTCTAGTCAAATAACAGACATTGTTACATAGTTCCATAAATAAAAGACATAATTGAACATAGTTTCATAACTTGATGAAAATTAAACTAACTGTAGACTAGATTCTTAGCATGTGCAAGTCGTCAATTCACGAAGATATGCATCACTAGTGTCATCACCTATCAATTGTATGATCACTTGTAAGATCAAAAGTAGGAGAAATAATTATCTCATGAGCGATGAAGCACAATACGTAAAGAAACTACAGAAATAATCATATATAAAAGATATAATAAGAATTTGAGATCCATATCAATAATTCTCCTTTCCATTCACTTTAACTTTTTTTACATTTTTATTTCTCTGTTTCATTCTTAACAATAGCCTTTATTATCCAATTTCAAGAACCTCAATTGCATTGTCATAATACAATGCCCAATTTATTTTTGCTCAATAGGTTCAAGCCCAATTCATACTTACAACCCATTTACTCCTTTGATTATTCATTGTCCTAAGTTATTCGATTAAAATGATCATTTAGTGAACCATTAATAATCATGAAAATCATCAGTTTTTGCTTCAATGCTACTAAGATTAGATAGGCCAGAAGAATCCATAAATAATTATTCTCGAAAGAGCCCAATTAAATAATTATAATCAAAGGAACTCAATTGAACCTAAAGGAACATTTTTCAATTATTCAGGGGAACCCAATTACCTCACGATTGAGGTCCAATTCATCGGGTACCAAATCATACTATTCATGGATCAATTCAACCACATGCAATATTATTTTTCAGATCCTTATCATGAAAATCTATGTTTTGCATCTCATACATCAATCATGTAGTCAATAAAATAATCATTGTAGAAGAACGTATCAGAAAATCATTAATAACTAGATCTACATTGCTAAAAAGGTTCTTCACGGCTAAAATGTGTTTTCACGGGTGTGACCATATAGTTCATGGGCGTGGCATCGGAGTTCACAGGTCGTGACGGACTTTTCAAGATCATGATCGAGTGTCTCACGGTCGTGTCCTATGGGTACACAATCGTGACCGAATGCGATATGCTTTCTCAATTATCTCAAGTCACGTGACATCTTCTACTATGGTTGTGAGAAGCCCTTTTTGTTCATTACTTCCTCATGGCTCGTGACAAGTTAGTCATGGTCGTGACCGAAGCGATATCTTTCATTTATTTGATCTCACGACCCTTGACATTGTTTGTGACAGTCGTGACCAAGATCGAGGATGCCCTCATGGCCCATGACCTTGTTCATCACGGCCTCTCTAACTTCTCCGTCGTTCTTTTTGTGTTCTTTCATTTATTTTTGGTACAAAGAGTTTCATATCATCAGTCTGAAATACCAATATCTCAGAAGCAATACCAAGAACATACATCATTTGTGATCATAAAATTATCATATCTATTCTGAGTTGAATAGATCTAATCATACTAGAATATAAACATGGACTAATAAGCATGATTATCATCTTAAGTCATCCTCTTCTAGCATAAAAACTATCATACAATTATAATCGTGGTTCCTACGATTCCTCTATATCATCTTAAATATATGATAAATTCTATATTTCATCATCCTAGTTACATACCTATTTGTGTTCGGGTTTTCCTTTGTTTGTTTCTTTTATTCTACTTGTCCTTGCTCTCGTTCCCTTGAGATCCACACTAGTGTTCTTCTTCATGCGCTCCTAATAAGGTTTTTAGCATAGATTTAGAGAAGAGAGGGAGAAAAAAAAGAGAGAGCTATGAGAAGGGAGAGATCTCTTACCGCTGCACTTGGGGAAAAAGTGAGTGAGAGAGAGAGAAGACTACGATTGCTAGGGTTTCTTTGTGTATGAGAGAAAAGGGTTTCTATACCTTTGGGTCTATTTATAGAGGTTCTTTAGGGTTTTGTACAATTTAAATTAACTATGACTGTATTATTAAAAATGAAAATTTTAAATTAAATTAATTGGGATAAATTTTATTAATTAAATTTTTTTGTAGTTACATTATAATCTTCTTAAACATGAATTCATTCTCGCATTCGGACATGCTATCTATCCTTTCATTGTTCGTTTCTAATACTTTCCAGAGAGCATGTCCTTAAAGTGTACTATATCTTAATGAAAATCCATATTAAATTTGTAAAACCATATCGGTTCGATTCAATGGGAGTACCTAATGCATCGAACACATATGGTTTGCATTCAGCTCTCATGCCATAGACTATTCCTAGTGCAGGGGTCCTCATGCTCCTCGAGGATCATGGCCTTTATGTCGATCTGGGCAGTTTCTGGCAAAGTGACCATGCTTCCCGCATTTAAGATATGCACCAGTCCTACAGTGGCATTCCTCAGCATGTAACCTTTGGCGATATGGGCAAAGCTTCCTATCATCTTGTTGATGTTGTGGTTGTCCTTGGCGAGGCACCTAGGGCCTTGAGTGCTCATCCCAGTGGCAATCTCTCCAGTTGGGGGCTTTGACTTGTCAACATTTGTCCAATCTGGGTCTATCCTGATCTGCTGGTTGTGTCGGGCTTTTTCCTTTAAGTTCCTTCTGATATTCTATGTTATTTCTCTTTAGGTACTTATCTAATTTAGAAATGTCATCGAGGATCTTGCAGTTTTCCCCAGCATTCTTCGTCCTCAGTTTTGGGTTCAATCCTTGAGCAAAACGACCAACCCTTTTTCTTTCATCCTTCTTTAGTATATTGTACTTTTCCAATCGTATGAATTTGTTCAAGTACTCTGACACACTCAGATTCTTCTGTCGCAATTCAAAAAATTCTCTCTGGTTCAGGATGCACTCGTAGGCAAAAAAATAACGGGTCAAAAATGCCTCTTTGAAATTCTTCCAAGTGATTGAGTCTTGTTCAAGAAAGTTGATAGCCTTGGTGGTCTTCCACCAATCTTTCACATCTTTGATTCAATCTTCAGAGCACTGCATTAGCGTGGAAGTTTCTTCCATAGTGTCCACTCATCGCTCTGGTTCATCGAAGCCATCATTATCATTGAACTCAAGAGGATGAAGCTTCAGGGAGTATTGGATCGCATCTTTAGGAGCGTGCTCTTGCTGATTTTGTTGGCCTCCTTGAGCTTGGCTATCCTGATTTTCACCTTATGTTACTTCTTGCTACTGGGACTATTTTTTATGATTGTCGAGACGTCTTGAAGCCACCTGCATAGAAAAGAAAAAAAATGCAAATCCCATCCATACTTTGCATACTAAATTCATCTTTTTTCCTCATGATAATCTCCTTAGGACTCAATCTATACTTTTTCTTGATGGCATATATGTTCGTGACGCTTGCATATGACTTTACTTACTTAGAGACAACTAAGAAGTGTTGCTCGCCAAGCTCTGATACCTATCTATTCGCCTCCAAACTCCAAATCAGCATTTCGTCACGTGACAGAATGAGACTTAGAGAGACTACGACATTCCTCGTTGACTTGACTTTGATCGAAAGACTGGTCAACATACTTAGCACATAATGTAGAAGCAATACTTAAAATAAAACTCCATAAGATAGTCTAGTCAAATAAAACACTCTATTACATTGTTCCATAAATAAAATACATAGTTTAATATAATTTCATAACTTGATAAAAACTAAACTGACTCCATACTAGACTTTTAGCATGTGCAAGTCTTCAAATTCATGAGCATCCGCATCACTAATGCCATCACATATCAATTGTGTTCATCATTTGCATGATCAAAAGCAAAAGAGTCAATTCTTCCATGAGCGATGAAGCTCATTATGTAAAGAAAATATAGAAATAATCATACATAAAAGACATAATAAGAAGATAAGATCAAGATCAATAATTCCCGTTTTCATTCACTTTAACTTTTTAACCTGTTTATTTCTCCTTTCCATTCTTTACAATAGCCTTTATTATTCAATTTCAAGAACCTCAATTGCATTTTCATAATACAATGCCCAATTCATTTTTGCTCAGTAGGTTCAAGCCCAATTAAATACTTAGGACCTATTACTCTTTTGATTAATCATTGTCCTAAGTTATTCAAATTAAAACAATCATAAGTGAACTATTAACAATCAAGAAATTCATTGGTTTTTTTGCCTCGATGCCATTAAAGCTAGCTAGGACTAAGAAATTCATAAACAATTGTTCTCGAAAGAACCCAATTAAATAATTATTCTCGAAGGAACCTAATTGAATCTAAAGGAACACTTTTCAGTTATTTCTAGAGGAAGCCAATTACCCCCACGACTGAGGTCCAATTCACTGGGAACCAAATCGTACTCTTCATGGATAAATTCAATCACATGCAATGTTCCTTTAGATTCTTATCATGAAAATCTAGGTTTTTGCATCTCATACATCAATCATTCGATCAATAAAATAATCATTATACAAGAAAATATCATAAAATCATTAATAATTAGATCTACACAACTAAAAAGTTTCTTCATGGTCAAAATGGTTCTTCATGGCTAAAATGTGTTTTCACAAGCGTGACCATGTAGTTCACAGCCCATGATAGACTGTTCACGATCGTGATTGAGTGTCTCAAGATCATGACCTATGGGTACAAAATGTGATAGAATGTGATATGTTTTCCCAATTGCGTCATGACCCATGACATCTTCCATCATTGTCGTGATCGAAGCCTTTTTTGTCAGTACTTCCTCGTTGTCCGTAACAAATTCATCGCGATCATGACTGAAGTGATATCTTTTATTTATTTGACATCACATCCGTGACATTATTCGCCATGGGTGTGATCGAGGTTGAGGATGCCCTCGTGACTCATGAACTTGTTCATCACGATCATGACCACAACCGTTTCTCTAACTTCTTTGTCATTCTTTTAGTTTCTTTCATTTCTTTTTGGTACAAAGAGTTTCATATCAATTAAGTCCGAAAATGACAATACCTCAGAAGATATACTAGGAAATACATTGTATGTGATCATAAAATTATCATCTCTAATTCGAGTTGAATAGATCTAATCATATTGGAAGTTAATCAGGGACAAAATCATCCTAAGTCATCTTCTTGTAGAATAAAAATATCACACAATTGTAATCATGGTTCCTACGATTCCTCTATACCATCTTAAATATAAATTCTATATTTCATCATCCTAGTTACATATATATTTGTATCCGGATGTTCTCTCATTCGTTTCTTGTGTTCTACTTGTCCTTGTTCCCGTTCCCTTGGGATCCACGTTGTTGTTCTCCTTCATATGCTTTGAGGTTTTAGCATAAATTTAGGGAAGAGAGGCAGAAGAAAAGGGAGAACCATGAGAGGGGAGAGATTCCTTAACTCCGCACTTGGGGAAAAACGGAGAGAGAGGAAAAGACTGCGACGACTAGGGTTTCTTTGTGTAAGAGAGAAGATTATTTATCTACCTTTGGGTCTATTTATAATGGTTCTCAAGGTTTTTGTATAGTTTCAATTAAGTAAGACTTTTTTTTTAAAATCTAAAAATTTCAAATTAAATTAATTGGGACAAAGTTTAATTGATTGAAAATTCTAGTTGTTACAATGACCTCATGGCATTCTTTCCCCTCTTAATCGATATAAAATTTCTAAATTATCCTCTCCTTTATATACTGATGACTAAATCTCTCAACGTCTGCTCAATTCAAGGAAGATAGGATTAAAAGGATGAGAAGACAAATTTCACCCAAATTCTCTTCTTGTAAAATCTTAACTTGTTATGGTTACAAGTATGAACTAATTATTTAAGGGTCTAAAGTATAAATCAAGAATGATTAAACAATAAGAACAATGGGAACAAGGATGTGGTGTAGTGATTCACTCCCTCGACATGGTGGAGTGCTACAAGTTTGACTTTCACCTCTAGGACTTATGAACCTTGTGTAGGATCTAGAATGGCACCAAGAGGGGGGGTGAATTGGTGTATTAAAATCTTTTGTTCTTCTTTACTTAATCTAAATGTGTTATGCGTAGCGGAAGCAAACAAGTATGAATATAAACACAAATAGAGAGAGAGAAGAGTAAGAAGAACAAACACAAGAACAAACACAGTTTGTTATCGAGGTTCGGCCGAACTCTTGGCCTACGTCCCCGCTCTGATCTTCTCCACGAGATCTTCGGAGTTCACTAAGTCCTTCTTC
>LTAE01006619.1:0-23252 GCA_001647135.1 Pontederia paniculata
GAAAAAAAAAGGAAGAAAAAAAAAACGGGCACCTGGTGGAACCGCCAGGCAGGAACCTGGGCCACCAGAACCCGGGTCACGTGACCTCGGGTTCTGGTGTCCTGGTTCCACCTCGGGTTCTGGCGCGCGGTTTGCGTTTGCCAGAACCCGGTGGAACCAGGCCCAGGTTCCACCTGGGGTTCTGATCTCAGACTAGGCCTTAATGTGAATAGGTTATTCATATATCAGTTTGGTAATCAATATTTCTTACACTAATTTGGGAATGGAATATTTTCCATTTTTATTTGCTAAACATGCTGAATTATGTTTCTTCGTCCCTTTGGTAAGATATCTTTATCTTTTTTTCCCTGTTTGTTGCTTGATTCGACATGATACAAAGACAATTCAAGGAATAAGTAAATAAGCTAACATATTGTATGAAGAAAGCTGAAGAGCAAGCTTCTTTCACAGATCACATCAGATGTGGAATCACAGGGTGAATTCATCAACTCCCTTGCAAAAGATGTTGAAAATGCTAATTTCAGGGATATATCCGAAGTGGAAGACTTCATTAAATAGCTGGATGATGAGCTATCATAGTTAGTTGATGAAAGGCCTGAACAAAAAGCAGATGCAATGAGAAAAGCTGTATTTACTTACCGAAATCTGAAAAGTCTTAGATATGAGGTTTCAACCTTCCGTGATGACAAGAGACGTTCAACTTCTGCTGTCTTAAAACACATACAGACATTGCAAGACAAGTGACGACATAAAAGAACACAGAAAATAGTTTCTCCAACTTATTTTGTTGTTTGAGCCTAATCTTAAATATTGCAGGTCAGAGCGTAGTGTTCACAACATTGAAACGGTGAGGGACAGTACAATCAAAAGGTATAGAAACTTCAGAATTCCTTGGGAATGGATGCTTGACAACAGCATCATTGTCCTGGTATTTCACATTTACATTTAGCTCCCTACATGATAAAAGGTATGCATGAACAGAGAAATATATTAATATTTGGAATATTGAAAGTGCCAACACAAAATTAATTTGGTTTTGAGCTCTATGAAAAGACCTTCAAGTGCATGTTATGAAATTTGAAACAAGGACTTTAAAATATCTTTCATCTAAGATTCGTGAAGCAGAATGATCATCTTCATTTCATAACAAGCTTTGTTCTAATTGAGATTCTCACAGTTTGTAGGCGGATTCAATGAGGAGTGCAAGAATGGCTTCCAGCAATTAAAAAAATTGGCAGGCAATGGCAATCAGATACAAATCCATTTGACAAATTTATGAGAACCAGAAACCTGCCACATTAGCTGGGAAGATATCTCAGCTAAATGATATTCTCAAAGTCGATCCAAAGTGTTGAATTTCTTGCCGAATTTTCTTATTTTTACAATGATAATGTATTATATCAAGAAAAAAAAGTACAAAGCAACATTCTGTAACCAATATTTGCCATCACCTCTGGAATGCAATAAGCTGAAGAAAAAGAAAATGAAACTTTTCGTGTCCAAAGTTCAGAAAAAATAGTGTGATATACAACTATGGACAAGAGCAAAACATTAATTGCAAATGACGAGGTGCTCAGGTTTATCAAACAGCATAATTTATGCTGATAACTATTCATTTCCAACTAACTCAAAGCACAAAAAGCATGCAAAGTAAATAAAAGTTACAGGGTACTTATATATCACATCTTCTCCATGGATCCCAACATTTGTTATGTGTGCTCCTCTTTCAACTGGAGCCAAATCACTGAACTTTCTCAAGCTATGGGAGGGCAAAGTGAAACAAGGAGTAGATAACAGGCAAAAGTGCAAATTCGTCAGCAAAATCCTACTGGAGAGCACTAAAGAACTTGCCAAGGTAATATCTGCACTGTTAGTGCTGAAAAGGACAGCGCCTGAAGTCAATGGAAGAAAAGAACAAACAGAACTCATGCGTCTCAGTGATCTCCAGTCCGGGGAAGCACAAGGCTGGAGGAAGAGAAGACGAGATCGAATTCTAAGTGTTAGTGCTCGTTAACT
Source organism: Pontederia paniculata (assembly GCA_001647135.1). Taxonomy (NCBI): domain Eukaryota; kingdom Viridiplantae; phylum Streptophyta; class Magnoliopsida; order Commelinales; family Pontederiaceae; genus Pontederia; species Pontederia paniculata. The sequence continues at coordinate 2,017 of LTAE01006619.1, forward strand.
TTGTTGGTTTTGCACTACTTTTGCACACACAGTAAGGTGGAAGGTGGAGGATCTTGCTTGCAGCACCTGAAGAAAAGTTTTAGCATGGGAAAGGTACAAAGATTAACAAAAACTAGGATCCTATACTTTTGAAATTAATGAGGTTTCATAGTCTCCTTTAAATTGTTTCATAAAAGATCTATATGAACGAAGATTTAGTGTAATGTCTAGTAAGAGCGTGATGCCGTAGTTTATTCTTTGATTCCTGAATGAAAAAAAATTGAGTCGATATTTCATTTATAACAAAAATGTATTGTGCAATAGAATATAAAGTAGATTTAATCCACATTCAAAATATTCTATATTTAAGAAAAAATAAATATGTTGTGTACTTTGAGTGTTGTGGCATCTATAGTTTACTGAAATTGTGTGTACCCATTAATTTTTAAAAATTGCTACAATTTTTTATTTTAATATTTGATTTTTTAATACCTCTTCAACTTATATATATATATATATATATATATAAACATATTATATAAATAAAAATTACATATTGTTCAACAAAATCGTAGTAAAGGACGACGCTAACAGATGCCGGCGTGTAACATCTCAAAACTAGTATACCAAAACATATTGGAACTATGAATATGTAATTCTGCTATTTATTGTTAGTATTAGTTGTTTCTTACAAAATGAATAAGAAAACTACGTTCCTACTAATTGATTAGAGGTATAAAAAAATATTGTGAAAAGTATATCTCCATCGTGGAATAGTTCTTATCCTTTTCTGTAAAATCGAAGTTTACAAATAACATATCAAAATTCTATTTGAATTTTATTTTTTTAATACTTATTTTTCTATTACATAAACGTCATTTGTATAAAATCAGATTGTAATAACTAAAAAAAAAGATTTCTGGTGATAATCGCATATGCTTTTGTTGGTTGTTAGGAATCGAAGTCATGTTGCATTCTTTTTAGAAGTTAGAAATCGAATATAAAGTTTCGCTCACGACATGAGACCCGCACTATGACGCTTCAAACGATGCCACGTCAGCGACACGTATCCACTTTGCCACTATAAATGAGCTCGGGATGCTTAGCACCTGCTCCAAACCTCACCACGACTTAATACGCTCTCGCACAACCACCAATTTCCCTCTCATCCTTCTCCTCCGCTTCTTGTCGTTGGTTGGTGGGTCCCCCGCCATATATCAAATTATCCAGTCGCATCCCAAAACTAATAAAAGCACACCAAGAGAAAGAAAAAGAAAAGCCAAAAAATAATAAAAAGAACCCACAAAAGAAACCCTCCGCTAAAAATTCTTCGCATCCTCGTTGCTTTCCATTCTCCTCCTCTCGTCACAGTACTCTCCCTATCTTCGCTCGCCAGCTCGCCGGCGATGGGCGCGAACGCGTCGAGGAGCTCCGACAGCGCCCACGGCGGCGCCCGCGAGGGCGGCGGCCAGCTCTACGTGTCGCTCAAGATGGAGAACCTCAACATCAGCGGCGACCTCATCCCCCACGTCTACGGCTCCGTCCCCATGATCGGCTCCTGGGAATCCACCAAAGCTGTGAGTTTTGCCAAATTTGGTTCCTTGGACGTGATGTAACTAGCAGTGGTTCCTTTTCTCCCGAACTGTGGAGTTTTAACTAACATATGGAAGCTTGTCGTCAGTTGTCGATGGCACGGGAGTCGGCGTCCATGTGGGAGCTCAGCTTTGTTGTACCCCCTGATCATGGTGCGTGGGATTCTTCGGACTTGTCTGAGCTGTGAATGTTTGCCCGTCTTTTTTGGCGATTTGGGGTTGCAAGTTTCCTCTGTTTGCTTGTGTCTATAAAACAGTGATCACTGGGTGTTTGTGATTTGGTTGGAAGCGTTTCATATTAGTTCTTGATTGTTTTTCTTTTTTTTTCTTTTTGCAGTTCAGTATACGAGCATTGATTCTTGTGGATGAGATTCAACAATAGGACGTGGTTTTATTTGAAAACTTGAACTTTTGGGTTCCATAATTTGCATTGGAAACGTTTGGCTTCAAGTTCTTGTTGAATTTAATTCTCTTTTGCAGTCAAAATGATTTATTTAAGACTTGTGGATCATAATTTGATATTAGGACGTCGACATGTTTGTAAATTTTGAGTATTTGGGTTTATTTGTTTCTATCAGAAACTTTGGACTTCAAGTTCTTATTGAAGCCAAAGTACAGTAATGTGCCTTGCATTGTGGAGGAGGGACCAAACCGGATGCTCAAAGGAGGAACGCTGGAAGGGGATGCCAGGGCCGCATTGTTCAATGTCATTGGGGATGAGGAAGTGCTGGAGTACAAGGTGTTCGTCAAAGCCGATATAGTGTCACCATTTGATCTAGCAGCAAGCTGGAGAGCTTATCAGGAGAATTTGCAGCCGTCGATGGTTCGTGGGATTCCAGATGTCAGCATCAATGTGGAGCCAGAAGCAGGATTGGAGGTTTGTGTTGTGATTTTGAGCTCCATTATCTTATTTATCTCAAAGTGTGGATTGATAATCTGAAGCATGCAATGGTCTGGGGAGATCTACTTCATCATGTTAGCACACTAGCAAAGTAACTACTACAACAACAACAACAACAACAACAACAACAACAACAACAACAACAACAACAAATATTCAAAAATAAAAATTACATGCTTATTACGGATCCTCTATTGTCTCCTTCGTGTTGTGCACCATGTTTATGACCTTTGTCACGCCATTGTGAAGTTAAGCATCTTAATTTCATTGTGGATATGTATAAAACATATAGATTAGTATATATCTTCTAGAGGGAACTTGAATCAAAGTGGAAGGGATATGCCAATTCTTTCTTCAAAAAAAGGAAAAGAAAACAATATGCCTATTGTCCATATCTTCTCAACTTTGTAGGTTGCAATTAATTGCTATCAAGTAAAATTCCTAATGCTAATCAAGGTTGCACTTTAGATGCATTGAAAGTTCCATTCGAAGAAAAAAAACTATTTTTGATGATGATGTATTAATGGAGGAGATAGAGGTCATCTGATGAACTTTTCCTTCCAGTTATCTTTGCCACAGATTAGGCTCTTCTCAGAGCTCCTCTATGAGTCTCAATTAACATCAGCATTTGCTTCTCTTAATGCATATTCATGATGTATGAGTTAATACTTTCTAAAGTCTAGATATTCCAAGCGTCATGAGAGCTGACTAGGTTGGCGCTAACTGGATTTGGTCAACCGAGCTTGAGAGTAAAGACTATCCAATGTTTATATAAATAGGCTACTGGCCTTTCTCAAAAAGAAAAAAACATGACAGGCTGCTACTCTTCTCATGTTGGCACAGAATGAAACTTTCTTTTTGTGGCAACTGGCAACAAAAACATGCAAATATAAGAATTGTCGTTTGTGAAGTCCACTTTAAACAACAATACAACAATAACAAAGCCTTATCCCACTAGGTGGGGTCGGCTACATGGATCATACGACGCCATTGCGCTCGTTGATCTATGTTCATGAGATTCGACGAGGTTTTACGTTGGCTGTCGAGGCCTAACACAACCCTCCTCCTTTATCCGGGCTTGGGACCGGCTATAAACATAGGCGGAGTTTGAAGTCCACTTTAAAAAAATAGTAAAATCAAAGAAAACCAAATAAGTTAACAAAAAACACATCCTTACACCCTCTCCATTTATTTTTCTCTAGTACAACATGGGAAATGAAGTCTAGTCTGGTTAGGTGTTAGATATGGTATCAATTAATGTATATGTACCTGTTAATATGAAAATATATGTAGGAAAGACAAGTTTATATACAAATAAATATGCAGCTTTATCTGGAAATATTCCTTCTCCTAGATTTCATGCATAGGATTTATTATTGCATATGTTCATGATCGGTTTTTTTCACCAACAGAATGGGGTGACATCAAGCTTGGAACTGGATTTAGAACACTATGTGGTTCCAGCACCAAATACCAGTTCTGGAGTTGTCTATGCAGCTAACTTGACGGAGAATCCAAGATCTTTGATTGATACGGGAACTTTCTTTAGGAATGATGGCTCAGGCTTTGTCGTCCCTGATCAAACTTATCTGGTTCCTGCATACAAACCTGATGCGTCTTCAGTTGATCAAATTAACAATAAAAAGGTTCCTACATACAACATTTTAACGTTGTATAGAATTGAATAGTTTAATTCTTTATGAATCATTATGCTTTAATATATTTTTAATTTAATTTGATTAGCAATTTATGACTGTCTTAACTTTTTTGACATTACACTGGCAAATTTTTTCCCATGTGTGTATCTTACTTTTGATATTTGAAGCTTCTCTGTACTACTTCTTAATTCAACTCACTCTCGGTCCCAAAATGATCTGGGTCATTAATTATACTTTCGGTAATTTGCTATAAAAATAATGGCAACGGAGAAAAGGCCTCTCTTGCTTAGAAGGGGTCCATGTATATTGAACCATGAGGATCTCATCGACTTTCTCTGAGAAGAGAAAATTCATATGGTAGACAATGAGATGTTAATATTAATTGTAGCCATGAGCTTACTAAATGGGAGCACATTCTTTGAAATATCTGTTACTTAAGTTCATAATGCAGAAAATAATTCAGATGTATAAACTAGACCATCGTATAATAATTTGGCAATTGGCAGTAAAGATGGCATGTGGAATTCAAGTGAACATTTTTCAGCTGATGTAATATTAGCCACTGGTAATCTTTTGAGTGGCATTGATTCTTTCAAAGAACAGTGCACTTATATTGAATTTGTTGTAACTTGTCAAAATATTCATTTAGGAAACAAATATCTACAAAAGGGCATATTGCATGTATTAGCTAGCAACTGTTTAGTGCTTTCAGTTGCTAGCTTAGATCTTAGTCTTAGATCTATGATATTTTTGGATCTCTGTTACATGTAATTCTTACAGGATTCTTTTAATTCAATATCACCAATATTTTGTTTGTTTTATTTATTTTTTTACATTTTTACTCTGAGAAAGATCACTACAAACTTTTTATAATTGCATATCCATTTGAAGTTAATCTCTCAAATAAAAAAAGGAAAATTAAATTTAACATGCACTTTGGAAAAGTTGTTTTTCGTTGTTTAGGCGCCCACAATCACTATAAAAGATTTTTTTAGCATTGATCTCCATATTTTCTTCTTCCGTCTTTCTTCAATTAAAGTAAAATCTTAAAAGTTAACGTTTTTCTCATACTTCTTGCCATGCTTGCTTTTTGTGGTATTATATTTTAGCTTCTATGTGGTTTTTTGTGATGTTATATTATAGTTTCTATGTGCACTTGTATAGTTTCTTTTTATTTAGGGATTAATTTATGTGTGCATCTTTAAATAGTTCATTCATGTGGATCCACCATTAGATCAAAATCTAATGGCAGATGTTGATTGTTGAAGTCATAATGACTCAAACATTTTTTATTTTTGTGCAGACTAAAAGAAATAAATAATTTCTTTGTTACTTGTTCAATATTAATCATAATCCGATGGTGGATTCATAAATAATTTCTTTGTTACTTGTTCAACATCAATCGTAATTCGATGATGGACTCATATGTGTGGATCAATTTGAGATGCACATATTATTTTCCCTTTGATATAATATACTTGTATGACTATGAACCCTCCCTCCTTAAGAAAAGGTATATTACATGACATCTTATTCTTTTGCAGTTTAAGATCAATGTCATTGTTATTTTCCATGTTTATTTTTGTCTTTTGAAAATCAGTATTGCAGAAGAATATTGCTTTAGGTATTTTTCTGAGGTAGGTTCCATATCGATCTATTGTAGGTTAAATTACTAAGAAAGCTATGATAGGATAAAATTTGATATAGAGCTGTCATGTTTCATTGATCATAAGTTTCTACAACAGGAATTTGATATCGCAGCCTCAGATTCTTTTAAGGTCCTTCAAACTCCTGGCTTGCTTGAATCAAAGTCAGTTGGTACGTTTTCACCATTTCCAAAGCAAGATGGTCAAAAGGGATTATTCGTTGATAGGGGTGTTGGCTCTCCAAGGCTCGTTAAATCAACTAGTTCAAGTACATTAGCAAATGATCTCAAGTTGGACTCAGAAGCAAAGGTTTGTTACAGAATAGATTCATTATATTTGTTCATTATTGTTCAATTTGTGACTGTTGATTTTGTTTCATTTATCTGCCAAGATCTGGGACATTATTTTTTTGTAGTTTAAGTTTTTGTTTGTCATTGTACCCTAAAAATTGGATGCCTCAGATATAGTTCCAACTAGTGTTAACCATCTTTCATTTTAATCAGATATTCTTCATTTTATTGGCTGTGGAAACTCATGAAGAGTCCATTTGTCATGGCAAAGTACGAGCAATGCTTGAATTTGCTTCTGCTTCTGCTTCTTGCCCTTTGAAAATATAGGCCAGAATGCATTGACCACTGCTATGTCAGAGCAAAGGCATCAGTCTTCCTTGCAACCTCCAAAACTTGTTAGGTTTAAGTAATGTAATCGCCATGTTTAACTAGAAAACACATATAGTTGAGCCTAGATAAGGTTCTGTAACAATTGCTTTGATATTCTAATGATGTCTACTAAATGAACAACTTCTACCTTAAGGACTTTAATTTAAGCTTTCATTTTTTTAAGCATGATTCAGAAGCCTTATGAACTTTAATTTGGTTACAGTGACCATATTGATTTATTATGTAATTTATTTTCATAAATTGAGAGTTAATGTATACTAGCTATCAGGGTTGTATGTAAAATCTCTTGAGATATGATTCTGATATCAAACCAAGATTCTTGTACCATATAGATGATTTTTGTGACTTTAGCTGTTTTGTTGCACAATGATTGTCATGGAACACTTATGTAGTCAAGTTGAATCGATTTATGTTGACTAACTGTATAGTCACTATGATTTCTATCCATTGCTAGAAGGCCATGCCCGCAGCTTCAGGAGCAGTTGCAGCCGCAGCAGTGGCTGATCAGATGCTTGGACCAAGGGAAGGTATTCGGTTGGCAATTGTTCTGGTAATTAATTCAACTGGTAATTTATATGATACTTTATAGTACTTGTACTCTCAAAACGACGCAGTTTACTCAAAAGACACTTTATAGGTGGATTTGAATAACAATTAGAATGCTGTTTTAATAAACCACAAAATTAGTTTTTATTATGTACTGATATTGGAGAAAAACAAGCTTTAGTTTCGACCAATGAATCTTATTGGTATCTAATTGACTGCTGTGGCATACGTGTCTCAGCTTTATTCATAGGAGTCTTTGCATGTGTCAGAAATTTGAGGAATTGCATATATGCCATCACGACATTATATTTCCACTTTTCAACATATCATAGATTACATACATGTGATCCTGTCAATTTCTTCTATGCACTCTATTCAAAATTGACACATTAATGGAGCAAACCAACTTTTTTGCCCTCAATAGCGTAGTATTACAATTTTTTTTTTATCATTACTGTACCCCAGGCTGTAAAGTGAGGGGGAAAAGGTAATTCCCATATCTGATAATCAGCATAAAACATTTTCTCATGAAATAGTCAACTTAAAACACACTTTATGTGGAAACTTCTATGAAAGTATGTCGGTCTCTTAATTATCTGAACACTTATTTTGTTTTTCTTGTCCTTATTCAAGGTTGGTTTGCCAGCTCGAGGAAAAACTTTCACAGCAGCCAAGCTTACTAGATATCTAAGATGGCTAGGGCATGAGACCAAACATTTTAATGTCGGAAAGGTACTGGTTTACATCAAGGATCTATTATAAAAGCAATAAAATTTGGAAGGCTCATTCTGAAGCCAATATGACAATTTTTTTTGCATACGACTTGTTTTGCAGTATCGCCGTCTCAAACTAGGAACAAATCAGGTATGTATTATTGCGATTGAGTCTTTTTATAATACAAGAGTATATCCATGAATCTTTACTTTTTCTCTAGATTTTGATGAGTAGTCCTGATACTTCTTACTTGATTTATTTTTTTCTTCTTAGTTGGGCTAAATCTTAAAAATACAGACTCCAAGTTTGCTTCTCTTTAGTTAATTGTGGCACAAACTTTGCTGCACAGTCTGCTGATTTTTTTCGAGGGGACAATCCAGAAGGCTTGGAGGCCCGCAATGAGGTAAGTAGAAACTATTTTCCTTTGGAGGGGTTTGTCAAGTTGTTTTTATGAATACCTAATCAAGTCCTTGATGTTAAACTGGTGAATCTGTGTTTTTACTGATAAAAATGAGAGTTCAATGGTTGTATCCATAGTTTTCTGACTTCAATAAATTCATGATGATAATACGTTGATAACTTTCCGTTTGAACTTTTTAGCTACTATATTTCTTCTGCATTCGTCCTTATGTTGCACATTTCCAGGTGGCTGCATTAGCAATGGAGGACATGATAGCGTGGATGCAGGAAGGAGGACAGGTAAAATGCACTTTATTGCTAACATAATCTGGTCAAGGTCCATTAACTAACTGATATAGCTTTGCAGGTTGGGATTTTTGATGCCACAAATAGCACAAGTAAGCGAAGGAATATGCTCATGAAAATGGCTGAAGGAAAATGCAAGGCATGTGGATCAAATCTCTATATCCTCACACCTTGAGTTTCAATAGTACTCAAAGAAAACTTATTCTAACTTGCTGGCTTGTCTTAACTCCATGACAGTTGTTTTCTTTTTTATTTTGGGGAAAGACAGTTGGTTATTTATATAATTTAAACTGGTAAAACAATAAAAAAGAACTAAATCTTGTAACTTTTTCCCTTTTCCTGTGCAAGGATATGTAGGTTGTGTTCCTAGATGATTTTTCTTTTAAGTTCCAAAATCCTAAAATTGCTTCCTGACCCCTCATCTACTTAGAGTAGATAATTTCTTTCCTTATTATTGTTAAAATATTATTAAAATCCATGCTAATTACCCTATGAAATCGTCTAATTGGCCCTTCAATATTTGTACATGCAACAAAATAAGATCATTAAATGAAAAAAAATGTTAATGTCAGCCCCATTAATTTTTTGGAAGGCATAACTTTTTAGTAATGAATATGAATGTGATTGGAAGCTAATGAGCAAGCTAAAGTAATTTGAACTCCTTATCCCTTCATCCTCACTTAAGTAAATATCATTAGGAGCACATTTTGATAGTTATTGTAATATCGAGCCTTGCCACCTTTCCGGAAATTGACTGAAACAAGCAATCTGGTGCAAATTGCACAGGACATCTTTATGCCCTAGCTTGGCATCATCTTGTATCATGTTAATATGTAAATAGTTTTTGACTTGTCAAGAACAACCCTGGGGCATCACTTAGGGATAATAAGCAATTTTTTTAATTTTCAAAATACTGTAGTTAGGTTCTTTAGAACCTGCTGCTTTTTTTGAGAGAGTAGAATCTGCTTCTTGATAATTCCATTATTTTTTTTCATTTTCTTTAGTTCATAATGGAAGTGGGAAGTGGTAAAGACTCCTGGTAGATACCTTGCATGAAAATTTGTAGATATTCATATTTTTTGTTACTGCCATAGGTGGAAACTTTCTTAAGTACATATGGTAGAAAATCAGAACTTTGTTGTAAGCTTTCATCAAAAGACACTTTGAAGTGATTTAATATGTCAAAACAGAAAAAGAAAGATTTATAAAAATAGTAAAGAAAGAAAAAGGAAATAACTCTTGTGTTAGATGGAATAGTGTCTTCAAATTCTTATAGCTTGAAGGGCGCGACTGTCCTGGTAATTTAATAACTTATATGTATGTTAAAAGAGAAGTATATCTGTTTCTACAATAATCAAAGTTTTAAATCGACTTCTTACATGTACTCTTTTGCCTTGATGATTTTTGTATATGTTATATCTGGATAGCCATACAAGATTTCATGTGCATATTCTTTTAGTGGGAGATCTCATGTTCATATTTGCAGATTATATTTTTGGAAACAATTTGTAATGATGAAAAGATTATAGAGAGAAATATACGTCTGAAAATTCAGCAAAGTCCTGATTATGCCGAAGAGTAAGAAGTCATACATTTGGTTTTTTCCATGCCAAGATTAAGCAATTTACCTGTTGAAAACCCATAAAGTTTTATTTTTTTGTTTTCCAGGACTAATTTTGAAGCCGGAATGAGAGATTTTAAAGAACGCTTAGCCAATTATGAAAAGGTCCTGAGTAAAACTTTTTCTTTTATCTATAAATAAATTGTAGAATGTTATACCAGTTCCTACTTACTATCAGAAATTAAGATTAGACAATTCTGTAGGTTTACGAGGCAGTGGAAGAGGGTTCGTATATCAAAATGATCGATATGGTTAGTGGGAAAAGGGGGCAGATACAGGTAAACCAGAATTTTTGTTATTTTATTCTAATCCCTCAAGGTCTGTCTATTTTTCAATAATTCATCCAACCCATAATCTAGCTCTTATGAGAACATACATTCATTTGGACCTCATTTTGATTCCTCCATCAGGAACTAATCTTTCATCACCCAATAAAATGTTGCTGCTGCAATAATATCCATATCATAATTTATAAAGCTTTCTTAATCGTTGAAAATAAATCACTTTAACTCATTAGAGCTGATTTTATCCTTCTAAAGAACATGAATTCGCATTGACATTTGTTTCCTATTTCTTTCTTCATCATTTCTTCGAGTAACACTCCTCCGTGGACATAAAAAATCATACTAATGTGAAAAGGATCAATTGATTTAGACATTTTGTTCCCAGTAAGATGTTACTGCACTCTTCCTTTGAACCATGAAATTATATTTTTTTCCATCTTTTGTTCAAATTCTTACATAATTATTTATTCAGGTGAACAATATCAGTGGTTATCTTCCTGGCCGGATAGTCTTTTTTTTGGTATGCATCTAAAATATCCAAGTCTCAATGTCCATTTTCTTACTTCTGCTTTGTTGAATCAGATCTTTTTCGTGCCAATTTATCGAGGACTTGATTTCTTGATTCTGTCAGTGAGCTTTCTGTTAACAAAAATTCCTTGCTCTATATGTAATAAAAAACTGCAGAATCCTTTGAGTAAGTTTAGATTCTCAGTTGATTCTTCCTTGTGGATAAATGCAAATGGAAACGTGCTTACGCCATCCAGATACTTCTTATGCTTGAATGCAATTAGTTTGTCTCTACCTAATAATTTTGGAATTCACTCTTTTTATTGGATTCAACAAAAGGTTGTAGGAAAGCATAGTTGGTTTTGGGAGAAGATTAATGGGGTGTCAATATCACTATTATAGGATTTTACTTGAGTAAGTAGACATTGTTTTCCCATTTGTTAGATTATTCTTCATTCCTATATATAGATCATTCACACTTTTATGTTGATCCCTCTTTAGTGCATTACTGAGTTTATTTTCTGACCTTTCATGTGTTTATACTATAAATCTAAGGTGAACCTTAGCACTGTGGTTCGAACACTGATAATTATCTGTCTATGGAAGTAGGGGGAAGATCATATACAGATTGCATGTTGCATGGGGTTTGCTCTTTTCATTTGAGAAGATTAATACTACTAGACATTTTTAGAACTGCATATTATTTTTACGTGTTACACAATCAAAATGAATGTAATAGCTATAAGGAATAAATATAATGACGTTAATTTTAAAATATTTTCTCATGGGAATGTTGTGTTGATCCTGATTGCAGGTGAATACTCATCTCGCACCCCGGCCGATTCTTCTAACACGACATGGTGAAAGTCGGGATAATGTGAGAGGAAGAATTGGAGGTGACCCTGTTCTAAGGTTGTTTCTTTCTGGAGCTGTATCTGGATAAAAGTAGTTTCGGCAGAAATTTATTACGCATAACATACTTGTCATGCAACTTCTTAAGGGTTTTCTTCAATCAAAAAACTTCCAATGGCTTATAATGCATAACATACTATTCAGCTATTCAATTTAATTATGTATCATAGGGTAAAGATGAATGTCCTGGTAAATGGTCTGAGTTTCATTTACCAATTGCTCGCAATTACATCGTACATAAGGTTCTTGGGATCTTCATTTAATTTTAACTACTGGTGCCAGTCATTTGATTTTTTTTTTTTTGAACAGTGAGGCAGGGGAACTTTATTCCAAGAAGCTTGCCAATTTTGTAGAGAAGAGACTGAAATCTGAAAGAACTGCTTCTGTAAGAATGCTGCTTGTTTTCTCAAAGATCATTAATGAATCAGTACCTAATATATTAGAACTTTATGGCACTTTTGTTTTATATATCTTGTGCGTAACTATATCTCCTAGATTAGCTTCAATTTGAGATATTTACTAATGCAGTTCCTCGACTCTTGCTTATAACAAACGAAAATGATTTCGATGTATTTTTTATTTATTTGCATCCTTTATCATGAATTGTAGTGTTAAATAGCTAGTGTTGTTTTGCATTCATAGAAAAAAGAGTTTGTGTTGCATGTGGTTGGTTGATGAAACCTATTCTTCTGCATAAGCATAGGTCCTATAAGGTCTCATCCAACCTTTCAGTTTCCTTCCTCTCACCAACAGTTGGTTGGTGCAATTGGTGGTGGATTGAATCCCAAAAAGCCTCAGTATCAAATCCTGGAAGCACCACTGTGTAACGAAGGGTAAACCTTAACGCTCTAATCCCTTGGGGTTGTGGAAACAATAACCGCTCAAAACGACCCTACTTTTTTAAAATCTTTCCAGTTTTCTTTTTCATCTACCTTGTGGGCCTTATAAATATATAACATGACTGCTAATTTCAAGGTTTACATGGTCAACTTGTTGCTGACACTAAATTTAACGAAGTTGTTATTGTTGTATAGCTAAAATGTATGATATATGAAGACACTAATTTCTACTTTATGACATTATTTGTTCTTTTCTGATCATAGATATGGACTAGCACTCTTCAGAGAACAATTTTAACTGCAAGTACAATCGTTGGATTCCCAAAGGTTTCGTCTCAGATGTTTTTCCTTTATAATCTGATGGAAGGTATGCTCTCTTCACTTTTGATTCTGCTAAGGTCAATTGACATTATGTGCAGATACAATGGCGTGCTTTGGATGAAATAAATTCTGGAGCATGTGATGGAATGACATATGAAGAGATCAAGAAAAACATGCCCGAGGAATATGAGTATGTAATTCAGTTTCCTATATTTTCTTTTGTTCAATGTTCTTGTAGTTTAGAAACAAGCTTGTTAAACTCGAGAACTTAGGTAGAATCATTTTTTTGCTCAAAGAATCGTATCATAAAATCAGAGTATTTATGTACCAAATAAATGTAGTTATAAAATAATTTATATACTATCAACATCAAGTAAATCTCATTATTAAGCATTCAAAAAATGTATAAGAAATTGTTATTTCAATGCATTAATTATATTTTTGAACTTCATTCTTCAATACTAAGTTAATGTTTAACTTAGGTTAGGACACCAGGAGGTGAGACAAAAATATTTCCTATAAGAATTGACCTACATCAAGAATCATCTTTAAGCCCATATTTATTTAACTTAATTGTCGATGCTATAACCGAGAGTATCACAGAGGAGGTACTTAAGTGCATGCTCTTTGCTGATAATATGGTACTTTTAGCGGATTCAAGAGAAGAGATTAATGCAAAATTGAAAATATGGAGAAACACGTTGAAGTCAAAGAGTTTCCGTTTAAGTAGGAATAAGACAGAGTATATGCATTGCAATTTCACAAATAAACAACTTAGAGGCGATTTTAAAGTTAGGTTAGGAGATAATACAATTTCTCAAATGATAAAGTTTAAATACTTGGGATCAATTATAAGATAAGATGGTGAGATTGATGATCATGTTAACCACAGAATTCAAGCTAGTTGGTGTAGGTGGAGAAAAGCTACTGGGGTCCTTTGTGATAGGAAAGTATCCTATAAGGTTAAAGAGAAATTCCACCGCACTGCTAAAAGATCACCAGTGTTATATGGTAGTGAATGTTGGGCCATGAAGGGACAACATGAACATAAAGTGGGCGTAACTGAAATGAGGATGTTGAGATGGATGTGTGGTCATACTAGAAAGAATAAGATTAAGAATGACCATATACGTGAACGAGTCAGAGTGGCCTCTATTAACGAGAAGATGGTAAAGAATCGCTTGAGGTGGTTTGGTCATGTTCAGAGAAGGTCATTAGATGCGCTAGTAAGGAGGGTAGATAAAACAAGCTAGAGTTCGATTAAAAGAGGGAGAGGGAGGCCAAGATGAATACTTGGCGAGCTAATAGGACAAGATCTATTGGCGAATAGTATACCCATAGATTTGGTTACTGATAGAGGCAATGGCATCGTATGATCCATGTAGCTCACCCCACCTAGTGGAATAAAGCTTTGTTGTTGTTGTGTTCTTCAATATTAAGTTAAATGGTTCAATTTTCAAAATAACTTAATTAGATAAAATGAGAAGTCGCATAAACTCGTGTAAATTTGTATAAAGTATGAATTTTACAATTAAAATCTTAGAACTCATGTCTATTTAAGATTCTATGCCGATTTGATCCATTTTACCGACTTAAACTTATAAGAGTTAAAGAATTCACTCGAGAATTTAACAAGCTTAATTAGAAATATAAAGAATATTTATTAACCTAATAACCAACATGCAAAAGATCCTATGGGAAAACTAGTTAGCTTTCTCTTCTCCAAGTTGCTCCCTGACCATCTCTTTTATATCTGGATTATAAATATCCATTATAATCTATATATCTGTAAATTTATCTTAGACTTTGTTTGCGAATTAACTAATGGAGGGGTGGGATTGGCGGTGGAGTATGAGATGAGAGAGCGGAGTGTGGTGAATATTATTAAATTCATGTTTGAATAAAAATTTATTATGATGGATGGGCTAAACTAAATCACGTACTATTTGAATAAAAAAAATTATAAATATATGAAAGATTAATTTGAATAAAAATCAATTTTACCTTTATTATATATCTATTATTTATGCCCCTTAATAAATATAATGATGTTGTATATTTATTTGATTCTTCATCTGAGCCATTTTCATAAAATTTTCTCTAATTTTTTCCTTCATCTATCTTTTCTTTTTCCTCTTACGTCTTACTTTCACTTATCTTTAATATTTTTTCTTTTCCTCCTAATGTATTTTGTATTTATCTTTCATAATGCTTTTGTCTTTTTATTCTCTTAAAAATAAAAAAAAGAACAAATTGAAGGTGAGAGATAAATATAAAAAAAGTGAAAAAATAAAATAACAATTATATCAGTACCAACATTTTTTTCAAAATGGAAATATATTAAGGTGCTAAAGTAAAAATAATCATAAAAATAATTGTTTATTTCAAAACGAAAAAGAAAATAATTAAATATGCAGAGAGAGAAGCACACTAAGATTAACTACATGAAACAAAGAAATACATCGAGAAAAGTATAGGCACTTGAGAAAAAATAAACATAATGATAAAAGTTATGATGACATTCAACAAATCCAAAATATTATGACAAAAGTTCAGCACAAGAAAAAATAAATGTGAACAAATAGAATGAAATGGATGAGATTTTAAAACAATTGTAGAATAAAATGAATGAGACAAATCAATAAATGAACACCAAAATTTCGTCAAATCGAATGTTCTCTCTAGAACAAATCAGAAGAATATGAAGAATGACGTGTTGAAATGAATTAGGCCAGAATTATAAAGGATTATTTAAAAAATAATTTTGTTTAGAAAAAAATTATCCACCCTCATTCCACTAATTTGCTGGAATGAAAAATTCGAAAGTAACTTCTATAATTTTTTTACCCAAATATAATTTAACTTATTACACCCACTATCTTCCACCCTATCCCTTCTAACACCACAATTAAAAATAAGCCTTAAAGTTATAGATATCCCTTTCTCCATGTGATAATTAGTTGATTCAGTATGTATTGATAAGCTTCAGAATCAAACAGATTTGAATATGTTGTACTTTTAACAAACAGATTACGCAAGAAAGATAAGCTGAGGTATCGATATCCCCGTGGAGAATCATACCTAGATGTAATTCAAAGGTCGATTCTCAACTTTTGACTGTTCATGTGCAATTCGCCTTTTGTTTCTTTCTTTCATGTTGATTGAAGATGTTAGTCACTTTCCATGGGCAGGTTGGAACCTGTGATCATTGAGTTGGAACGCCAACGTGCACCAGTTGTTGTCGTTTCTCACCAGGTATATTAGAATGATGGATTGTTGAGTTTATTCACTATATCAATCAGTTTTCTCCTTATTTTTTCCTTTTCTGCGAGGGAGTTAACTGATTTTTTTGTAGGCTGTTCTGAGAGCATTATATGCTTATTTTGCCGATAGACCCCTTAAGGAAATTCCTCATCTTGAGGTAAGCCATTATGTTTGCATGTATTGAGGAACATGATCTATCTTGTTGCGTTGCCATAGACTTAAAAGTAGGCCTCGTTGCCTCTGTAGATACCACTTCATACAATAATCGAAATACAAATGGGGGTCACTGGTGTGCAAGAGAAAAGATACAAGCTCATGGAGCATGTCCAATTTCCGGATTCTCCTGATGTACTATAACACGAGATAGGAGAACAGAAAGCTTGTCACTTTCTTTTTCTGCTTTAACTCATGTGGTTCTTATTTATAATGGACGGTAGGCTTCAAGAAATGGCGACTCCGAACACCTCTGTAATGACATTTCACCACGAATGAAATGGGGTTATTGGTTTCAAAGCAACCTGCAGTTTCCACCACCAAATTTTAGAGTTTAAATTTAACTCCAGTTTTTTTCTATTTCGAATTGAATTTGTTATATAGTTATTAACCTTTTGGTTATGAAGCTTATAAAATTTAGTTTTATCGAAAATACATGAACAGCATACACAGAATCATAAAACTAAAAAGATTTAGGCTGTATTACATCATAAAATGTATCTGCCCCATACTTTTATACTCTTCTCATATATATATATATATATATAAACTGTTTGAACATTTATAGTTTATAATGGTTGTACAGTAGCTCCTAGAAACATCACATGATCATTTCTTAAAATATATTGATCTTTTTTCTAGAAAACGAATCCTCATTACTATTTTGCGGTTCATAATATTTAAATATCCCTAGTAATTTTCTCTGCGTTAATATCTTATTAGTGGCCCAATTTTCAAATTTACTTAAGTGAGAAGCAACTTCTACTGTTTTGAATTATGATAATATTGGATATCAATTTATTGCAAACCAATTACAAATCTGTCTCTATCCAATTCCAAATTTATTGCAAATTTGTTCCTAACGCATAGTTAAAATTGTGACAGAATAGAAAAAAAGTCCACTAGGTTTGGACCACAAATGAAGAAAAAAGTTCTTACCTTTAAAGAAAATGTGGATAAAAAACATAACTAGGATTTTATATTCTATTTATATTAATATATTACGAGCTCTTCGTGCATGCTTGCAACAATGCATGCATGCACGCATTTGCCCTTTTTAGGGCAAAATGGGACAAAATATTTTGAAACAATATTATCCACATTAACATGCATGCAGGAATGGAGTCCTCTATCGAACGTCCCTTAATTATATGCCTCCATGTTCGATCCTACTTAATGCCCCCACGTATATATGTTTCGTGCAAGTGTTCCTTGTGAACCACAAATGCAAGTAAAATTAGCAGTTTGCAGTTGCTGTTATCTCTCGAAAGCATATAGATACTGATGCTAAGCACTTTAAAGTGATCCTCTTGAGGAACAACTCAAGAGCATCCAACGCACATATATAGATCGATCGCTTCGGCACCTCTCCATATCCAAAAAGTATAACACGGATCCATATACATATCTTGATCCCCCAAGTTGCAGAGTTCTACTTGCACGTAGTCATCATGTCGACCAAGCTCTCCGCTGTCATCTTCCTCGCCGTAGCACTTATCATTGGAGGTTCCAAGGCTCACGAAGACGATCCCCATCATGGCAAGGACAAGGTGTTGGTGAAGGTGGAAGGCATGGTCTACTGCCAGGACTGCGCACACGCCGGAACCCGGAGCTTGACCAACGCCAAGCCGCTGCCGTACGCCAAGGTGGGCATAGCCTGCAAGGATCACGGGAGCTGGGCTTCTTACTACAAGGTGGCGCAGGCCGACGCCGGTGGCTACTTCCTCCAGGAGATTGGCGGCGACGGCAACGGCCATGGCATCATGGCAAGGCGCTTCGACCCGCTGAGAGAGTGCAGAGTCCGCCTTCTTTCCTCCCCTGATGCGCATTGCAACATCCCCACAAGTGTCAACTACGGGGATTACCATGGCCTCGAGGGGGCGCCGCTGAGGGATGAGGGCAAGACGTTTCGCGGGCAGAACTACCAGGTCCACTTTTACGCCGCACGGCCTTTGGCTTTCAAGCAGGATCACTGCCCTCCCATGAACTGAAGATGAAAGGTTTCACTGATTGAGTTGAGTTTGTGCTGCTTGATTTTGAGTTTATTCTGATATGTTTATATTTATTATTTTTCTTCACTTGTATCTGGTGTATTTTGTTGTAATGTGATCAGCCATGATCACTAATCACGGCTGTGATGGGAGCCGTGATCCCTGAGATCACGGCCGTGATGGACGGGCCGTGATCAGAGTGATCACAGCCATGACGCTCATGTGCCCACACGGCGTGGGAGAAGGCGCCGCGCCGTTGATCGCGCGCCTTGGCTCGTGACGATTCATAGTATCAACGCACGCGGATTGTGCGTTATATTTGGCGACGTCTCGTTGCGGAAAGGAGCGTGTATATCCATCAATCGCGAGCGCGCCTTGAGCGTGTGGATTCGCCGTGTTGAGGGGGGTGGAGTGCTGCATGGCAGCAGCAATAAAAGGATACGTGCGCGTGCTAGGAGCCCCAATTCGAATTTGCGGAATCCATCTCTCTTCCTCTCGTTCTTCAATTGGTATCAGAGTGCCGACGTATCGATCCGCCGACGCTCTCCGACGCACACGACGATTGAGCGCTGCCCAGTCCTGTCTGTGCTTCGCAATCGACCTTTGTCGACATCCCGAACTCTCCTGCACCGTTCCTGCTGCAAACGGCCGCACCAATCGCCCCCGACGACGGTGCCCTGGCGGACGGCGTTGCAGACGACGAGACAAATCCACGCGGCATCGAGCAAAATTGACGGCAGCAGGGTCTTCGCACTCAACCTAGGACTCGTTCTGCACTGTCGAACCTGTCGGATGACCACCGAAACGCTCCCTGCGACGTTCCCTGTTTTCACTCGCGGTGAACGGTACGCGGCTTCGACGGAGAAGATGAACAATGTCTTTCTCACCCTGTTGATCTGTCGTTTTGTTTCCTTTTTCGATCTACGTCGTTGTTTAGATATTAAATAGTAGTCGTTAGATTGACATCTGATTAAATTTCATCTAATAATAGTCAGATCCGATCTGAACCGTAGGATTCATCTACTGTATACATGATTAGATCTAGACCGTTATAACCTTATCCCGATTTGGACCGTAGGATTTATATGTTATATGCATGATTAGTTCTGGACCGTTATAACTCGATTAGATCTACACCATTGAATTTAATTCATTTTTATCTTATAATCCTCGCCTTTCATTTTAAATTGATTTATAATTCATAGAGTTTTGCAATTAATATTAAATCAATTCTGGAAAATATTTTTAGTTTATTTACTATAATATTTAGAAAATATTTTTTTTATTTTCGGATAAAATTAGTTTATTCACTAATTTATTTTCGGACAGTATTTTTTTATTTATTTCAAATAAATTTAATTTACTTATTATTAAATTTATCTTCGGATAAAATTAATTTTAGAAAATAAATATTATCTATTTACAAATACATTTATTTTCGAATAAGTTAATTTAGAAAATAAATTTAGTATATTTATTAAATTTATTTCAAATAATTTTAGTTTGTTTTTGTTAAATTTATTTTTGGATAAATTAATCTTTAGAATATAAAATTACTTTATTTGTTGTTAGATTTATTTTCTACATAGATAAATTTGTTTTTATTTACTGTTAAATTTTTTTTTGCCCAAAATTAATCTAGAAAATAAGTTTAATTTTATTTATTGCTAAACTTATTTTTCGGCGAAAAAAATTTTTTAGAAAATAAATTTACTTTATTTGTTGTTAGATTTATCTTTTATATAGATTAATTTAGAAAATAAATTTACTTTATTTACTGTTAAATTTATTTTCGCCCAAAATTAATCTAGAAAATAAGTTTAATTTTATTTATTGCTAAACTTATTTTTTCGGTGAAAATATTTTTTTTGGAAATTAATTTACTTTATTTGTTGTTAGATTTATTTTCTATATAGATTAGTTTAGAAAATAAATTTGTTTTTATTTACTGTTAAATTTATTCTCGGCCAAAATTAATATAGAAAATAAGTTTAATTTTATTTATTGCTAAACTCATTTCTCGGCGAAATTAGTTTAGACAATGAATTTACTTTATTTTCTGTTAGAAAATAAATTTAATTACTTCTCAGTTATTTACTTTTAAATTTATTTTCTGCATAGATTAATTTTGGAAAATAAATTTAGTTAATTTTCTGTTGTTTACTATTAATTTTTGGGTTTTCGGCCAAATTAAATTAGAGAACAAGTTGAATTTATTGCTAGGTTTAATTACTATTAAACTTATTTATTTGATGTTAAATTTATTCCCTGAATAAATTAATTTAGAAAATAAATTTCCATTTACTCTCTGTTATTTACTATTTAGTTTACTTATTGCTTAAATTTATTTTCTGCATAGATTAGTTTAAAAAACAAATAAATTTAGTTAATACTCTGTGATTTGTTATTAATTTTTGTTTTCGGCAAAATTAATTTTTTGAAAATATTTTTTTGTTTACTTGTGTTTTAAATTTATTTTCTGCATAGATTAATTTAGAAAATAAAATTATTATTCTCTGTTATTTATTGTCAAATTTATCTCTTCGAATAAATTACTTTAGAGGGTAAATTTAATTTTATTTACTATTAAATTTATTTTCGGACAAGTTAATTTAGTATATCCTCTTTAATATATTTTTCGGATATATTGATTATAGTATATTTCTTTATTTTTTTTCAGTTGGATTAATTTAGAAAATAAATTTTTGATCTTTTATTAAATTTACTTTTCGGATAAATTAATTTAGAAAATAAATTTAGGGTTTCTGTTAAATTTATTTTTGCACAAATTATTTGGAAAATAAATTCAGTATATTCTCCTTTTAAATATATATATATATATGCTGTTCTGAGAGCATTATAT
>LTAE01006620.1:0-18254 GCA_001647135.1 Pontederia paniculata
ATTCCGCTTTCTTTATTATAAAAACAAATAAAAATTATTACCTCTATCAATTACCCCTCACCTACTCCGATTAGGGCTTGAACCTTTAGTGTCAAGCCCCCTAACCGCGAAAGCTTGGCTGAGGAAGGGTAGGAATGGAAGCGTGAAAGCAAAGTGTCCTAGTGGATCGACACCTAAAGTACTCATCGATTGCCATATACTTGCGGTGATAGGAGTGTGCATAGGTTCATAAATAGTAAAATTTGAAGTGAAGAACGTTCTATATAGAAGATCGATCCTGGTTAACCCCATCACCTGTAATCATCATCTACCTTACTCCACACTTCGCATCAAATGGAATATGGTTTTATAAAATAAAAAATATAAACCCTTAATTACGATTGTATGAGTTACATTACTATTTAAGGAAAAATGATAAAAGCACAAACATATTCTTTTATTGTTACTTACAAGTGTAAAAAAACTCTTCTTGAGATTCGTTAATCAATTCAAGGTCCCGAATGTCAAATTATTTCAAGATCCCATGGGGACCATGTTGTTATTTTATACCTAATGTTTGCATATTGGAGATGGATCCGACATGGGCATGACAACTGTATCATGTTCGTGCTGGCTTGATGGAATTGGACACAACATGGCACATATCAGTAGCCCGAGCTTGGCCCAAGGCACATTCTTTTATTTTATTTTAATTTTTTTTATTTGTTTGAATTTGACCTCCAAAATTTATACACTATATATATATATATATATATATATATATATATATAATGATATTGTATATCATATAGGCTTATACTTACATGTTAATAGTATTATATTAATAGTTATGTAATATATAATAGTTGTATAATATTATTACACTTATAGTATATGTTAATTTGTTAAAATATTTAATAAAAAATACAAAAAATAAGACTGACGACAGCCCAACCTCTAAAATTTATATAATATATATAATAATAGTATATACTACATGGATTTAATAGAGGTGTACCCTACTTCAGTGGGGTACATCGTGTATCTTACTTTTTAGATAGTCCGATTTAAAATATGTGGTTGAAAAAATAAATAAAAAATATAAATTTTAAATAGGTTATTTATTTTTAACCGCATATCTTATGGGGAATTAAGATGATGGGCGGTGTTATGGAGAATTAAGATAATAAATAGATCCAAAAGTTCATAAAATATGATACATGGTGCACATCCATTAAATTCATAGCATATGAATTTTATGGAGGTGTACCTTAATTAAGTAGGGTACATCATTTATCCTACTTTTTAGATAGTTAGATTTAAAGATTGTGATTGAAAAAATAAATAGGAAACAAAATTTAAAATATATGGTTGAAGAAAATAAAATCTTAAATAGGTTATTTATTTTTAACTGCATATCTTAAATTCAAGAGTTCATAAGATATGATACACAATGTACCCTACTTAAGTAGGATATACATCCATTAAAACTCATACCATATAAATTTAATTCATGGAGGTGTACCCTACTTAAGTAGGTACAATATATAGCCTACCTTTTAGACAACTAGATTTAAAAATATGTTGTTGAAAAAAATTTTAAAAATATAAATCTTAAAAAAGTTATTTATTTTTGACTGCATATCTCAAATCCAAGAGTTCATAATATTGGATACACGTACATTCATTAAACACATACTATATAGAATTATACCTATATGTTAATAGTATTATATCAATAAATTATCATTATATTATAACATATCATAGTTGTATAGTATTATTACAATTATAATATCTGTTATATTGTTAACTATACAACAAATGAAATGTTAACAATTATAAGAACGATAGTGGCCCGATCGGGCAACATGATACAAGCAACACGATCGAAATCATGTTGGGCCGAATCATACCGCCTAGGCATTGAATCACAATAAACCTTGCATGATTACCACCTTATAAGTTCACTAATATAAAATTTGAAGAAAATTGTGGCATAAGAATACATGAAGTAATTGTTTCCTTATTACTTAAATTCTCCCCAAGATTAATTAGTTAAGTCCATGAATATCATATGTTCTAAGGATCCTATGGGTAATACATGAACATTAGAACATGAATATATAAATATTTCGTTGACACCTACTACCTTAGGAAATTTGGAAGAGAAGAAATTTGGAAGTTCCTATGAATTTCGTTGGCACCTAATACCTTAGACTCGTCCAAAAATACTTCTTACATTTTTTTAGTAATTTGATATATTATCTCATATCTAAGACGTGAAAATAGAAAAGTTAAAAACATATATTATGATTACGAGCATAATTGTAACGCCCCTAGAAGCACACCCCGTCACGTGGCAGAATGCCCTCATGAGAGCGCTACACATCATACATAATCTTGGCTGAAAGGTTGACTATCACGACTAGTCAACAAAATGCGGAAGAAATAAAAATTTTAATAATCCAAAAAAAATTCTATAACATAAGAAAAAATATGCGAAAATCTTATATCATAATAATGTCTCAACAAGGGTCTAATACAACTGTAAAGAAAATACTAATACATGAGAAAAGACACTAATAGGACTATTAGACATGTGCAAAGTCAGCCGCCACGAGCATCAGTCGCCGCATCCACCACCAACATCTTGTAACTGCATACTACTCTCATGCAGGATCCAATACAGTAGAAAAGAAATATCCACATGAGCTATGAAGCTCAGCATGTAAGACAATAATAAATAAGCATGACATGATAAATAACAAGCAGGAATAAGCTAATGATAAAAATTAAAAGATCAATTATTTCTTACTTAGCAATACTTGACTTTCTTTCATTCTTTATTTATCTTTCATCATCTTATGCTCTCATACATCATCTTAATTACTTCTTCATTAACATAACATCTTTTATAATATCTTGGCGTCAAGAGTGAGCTATGACTAATAATCAAACATCAATCACTCTGAGCATACTATACATAAGGAGTGAGCTATAGCTATGGCCAAACAATAATCACTCCACCTCATCATCATTCTTTGACTTACATTAATCATCATCAATAAATCATACTTCATCTTTCAATAATCAATCATTAATAACTATCATCAATCAATAATCATCAATAGAAATATTAATTCCTCTAATGGAATATGCAATATTTAGATCAAATGATTATCTTTGTTATCTTTGACTTATCTCATTAATGACTTTTAAATGACTTTGAGGGTTGCTTTGGTTACTTTGATGTTGCTCATGGGTCATGAAAGTCTCGTCATAGGTCAATAGGGGTGCACAAGCCATGATCAACATAGGATACTCAAAAAAAATTTTCGTTGCAGGGCGAGAAGAAGCCAAGAATCAGGAACTGGGTAGCAACTGCCCTACCCGTCCTATCTTTAGCATCACTAGGCTCCCAAACTTTATCAATATATGACGACCTCAACATTTAATTAAGTGAAGCATGATGATCCTTTATCTTGTCCCCATAATTAATCCTCAACATTAGGAAAATAATAATCATCTCAGCAGTGTCGACACGGGCCGTGTCGATCATGAACACGGTCCGTGTTCGATGCTGAATTCAACTTCATCAACGTGTCGTTCTGACGAGTTGACGTGATCCGTGTCAGGTAAAGACACGATCCATTTTTCATCTTTGCATTTTTATACAATAACATCTTAGGACACACACTATTTCCCAATCGTGTTTGTTCTTCCAACACGGTGCGTCGACTAGGGGTGAGCATAACCGGGTTCGGGCCGGGAATGAAGTCGTCCCAGTACTGACCCGATTTTAGTCGGAAAAGAGACAACGTGTCCCATTCCCAACCCGGTTGAAATCGGGGTCGGGTCCGAACGTCTCGATTTGGTTCGGGAACTAGATCGGGAAATCCTGATTATTTTGAAATTCTTCTTAAAATTATAGAGACTCAAAGATTTATGAATTATACAAAGAAATGTACACTCATATAAAAATTATTTAATATATAATTCATAATTTAATAGAAGAAAAAAATAAAAGTTAACATCAATAAATCAAATCATTTTGTGAAAGACCTTGTTAACAAAATGCATGCGAGACCTTGTGCAAAAAATATAACCGGTAATATTGTAGCAAAAAATATATAGCACATTTAACATTGTACCATTACCAAGTATTATCAAATAAAGTATAAAACTCATCTTTCAATGAAATATAAAACCTACACAAAAGATGACAAAAAAAACAATTAATAAAGGAGATAAAGAAACTACTTACAAAATCTAAAGACAATACCAAACAAGTAGAGATGATGGAGTAGTCTATCGTTGCAATGGACAAAGTTGTGTACGATTGTGTCGCCCATAGACTTCTCAATACAATAACACCAAAATTTTACGATTATTATTTTAGGAGAAGATTGCAGTTGATAAGGTAAGTTATGAATGGGCCTTATAACCTAAAAAATAATAATATATATTCAAATAAATAATTAAATATTAATACCGTGTTGGGACTAATCGGGAATTTTATATAATAACCCAATTTTAACCCGAATCATATCGGGTATTTTAGGCCTTGACCCGATACGGACCCGGATAGTAATCGGGTCAGGAAAAATCTCGATAAATCGGGTTGGGAAAAAATCTCGATAAATCGGGTCGGGACAATCGGGTCGTCCCGGCCCGTGCTCACCCCTAGCGTCGACATCCGGTTTTTAATAAAATATATCGGACGACGCGTTAGGGCAACACGAGCTGTGTCATTATAACTTGGGTCGTTTTCACGATCATAACATTTTAAGGTTACAGTTCATCTTCTTCAGCAAATGCGGACTATGTTCAGATCAATGTGGGTCGTTTCGTACTTTATTCTTAAACTATCTTTAAACATTACTTTATTCTACAACACGATCTTAACAAGTCGTGTCCGGTACATTCTCGGTCGCGTTCAACAAAATGATGACGCCAGGGTTTTCTTTCTGTCATGACACGGCTGTGTCCTAGGTGGACACAATTTGTATTGGCTGTCTACACGGCTTGTTAAGGATCGCGCTGACAACGTGACCTCATCCCGACGGGACGCGGGCCGTGTCTAAGCTGACGCGGTCCGTGTTCCGTTGGCGAATAATACATCAATTAAATCATTATCGGCATACTTATCAAATCCCTAATTAACACCGAATTAAATATTCATCTAGGCAATTAATCATGTATTATCAGCCTAATAATCATATGAAAACTTAAACTTTCGATATAAACCATAGCATGTAATGAAAAACCTATCTATTGGGATCTGCCTAATTATATATCCAATCTTGTAAGGTTGTTCTTCGTTCTTCATTCTGCGCCCTCTTGATCTTCTTTACTGCTCCTGATCTCTTTCACATTATTTTAATATTTGAGCATAGTTATAGGACGAGAGAAGGAAAGAGAAAAAGAGAGAGAAACCTTAGGAGAGAGAAATCTTATATAGAGAGGGAGAGAACCTGATATCTAGGGCTTTAGGAGATAAAGTAAAATTGTGAGACATCTATATAGTCTTATTTATAGGCATGGGGGTTGGAGTTTTCCGGTCTAAATTAAATTCTAATTTAAATTTGAATTCTGAGATTTAAACTAAATAAATAATCTTATCTAAACAATTATCAAACTCAACTAATTTGAATTTAAATATCGGATTAAAAAATATTATTAGTTTAATAAAAATCGGACTGTCATCTGGCAGTCTTTCAACAGGGCCTTGTTGTGCCGACACGAGCTGTGTTGGTCTGTGGTGCTACAATAATTATCGAAAAGTTCAAATAGAATACATATTTCTCAATAAGATATTGATTAGTTTTGAATCTATTATATCAAGTTGAAATGAAAATTTTAAAGGAATAATAATAGCACAAGACACAAGTTTAATACGTTATATATAACTTCATGATTAAGATAATAATTTAGATTATAATATGAGAAATTAATGTATTTTTCAAAATATTCGATTTTAACTTGTCTAGCGACTTTTGGACGACTAATTTCTATTTGAATATCGATAATATTAATTTTTACTTTATGAATCCATTATTTATTTATAAGCAATATTTATTTTTTTTATTTTTTTAAAAATATTATGTTAATGGGTCCTCCAGCCTGCTGACGTGGCGCTTGAGAATGTTTATGCATTTTTGGCCGTCCTCTTGTCATTCGTCAGTAGCGTCACATCTCATAATATACAACTATTTGACAATTTTACCCTTTCTATAATCATCAAATGCGACACGGAAAAGTGTCAGACGTCAACCATATTTAAAAATGGACAATTATTGACTGGTGAAAAAAAATGTAGACGATGCTGTCTAATGTTAGCATCTAAAAACATAGTTACATAGTTATTCACATGCACTCCATTAATTATTCTTTCACGAACGCTTCTATGTTTTCTAATTATCCTTTTAAAATTCTCTTAATTCCTCGGAATAGAGATATCATATCACATTTGAAGATAATTTAATTATATGATAATAAAAGAATTTTTAGGAGGACGAATCAAGAGGATTTAAAGTTTTTCATCTGAAGATCTTAATTTTACGTTATTTTAATTTGTACGATCAATTGTCAGCCATCAAACTGATGGATTTAATTGTATAAGGAACTTAAGTTTTATATCAATTATGGTTACAACATTAAATTTGTATCAAAATTTATGAATGTCGAATTAATTAGTTCAGTTTCCTACATCAATGAATTAAAACTGAAAAAATGCCAAAAAGGATAAAGAAAGCAGTGTGTTGACTAGATACGGTACGCAGTCAATGGCAAACTACATGTGAAAAATGAATAGCGGATGGAGTTAGACGGAGCACCACATTGCAATGGAGTTTTTTGTCCTTACGAAATTGAAAGTTGGCTTTCAGTTCAACCATCACTAAGATAATTAGATGTTAAGTTTATATTATGATAACTTTTAGAAAATAAAAGAGATTAACATGTATATACAATTTATGATCGCATCCAATATACACTCATTCATAATTCTTGAATCAATATTATTTTGATCCAACAATGCACGAATTACATGGTATAATTACAATTTAGGAAAAAATCTAAAGTCTAGTGTTAAAATAATTTTGTATAGCTTAAACTTTTGGAAAAAAATGAATAATTCTTCTAATTTAATAGTCATACATGTTTCTTATTGAAATCCAATAGTCAAAGTTTCAATTCTTTTTGAACGGAGGGGCTACACGAAATCATTTTAATTCATTAAAGGAAGTTATCAAATATTAAATGATAAAAATTTAGAAAAAAGTAAAAGAAATAAATATGGAATAAGAGAGCTCCGATTTTCTATACCAAAATTACCCACTAGTACAGTTTTATATTATACATTAATTGATTTTTATCGGATCCCACTCAACTGTTATTAATTATCCCACGAACATTATATTATCTAGGGGCTACAAACTAATAGCAATTCTAACGTAGAGAGGAGAGGATTGAATTTGCAAATGCCAATCACCACCAAAACCGTTTGCGGCTCACGATAGCGTGGAAAAAACGATTGCTGATAAGTCCAATTCGGGGGTCGTGTTCCGCGGTCAACTGATAGCTGAACCTTTGGTACACGAATAATTGGCTTAACAGCGTAAGAATGAAGAATTTTGATTTTTGACCATATGAGCTTTAATGGATCATCTAACTGACAATTCCATAAGGATGACAGAGTAAGAATGAAGTATTTCGGTTCTAACTGAAGATAAAGAAGTGTCTGGTTGAATGTGAACATTAATGGCTCATTTGATTAATCATTTCAATCTTCACACTTGGGCAGGGATAAAATTGGTGCGTAGCATGATGCATAATATTGGTCCTGCACGATGCATGATGGATAAAATTGGTCCATCACGTATTTGGTTTCGTGAAACACACTATAACATCTGATTTAGTAATTCACTTTATTTTGAGTAACTTAATATTAAAAATGAATGAGTAGATTTGAACAATGTGTTTTCCGACTATCTAATCTAGTTAACAGTTCCATTTTCAAGTTTGCCTTCTTTGATTCATTCAAAATGTAACATTTATTTTAATTATTTGATATGAATATTAAGCAATTTTTGGCAGTTTGGTCAAAAACTTACTATCGGAAGAACAACGATTATTATTCTATAAGCTTTGTTATTCTTTTGGAACAAATAATTAGTATTATCCGACTAATGATAAATTATTATTTTATAATAGTTTTTATAATCATATTTTGTGTTTGATTGAATTTTTTAAAACCAGATAAATGAAAAATAGTTAAAATTATCAAATCACAATTTATTTAGCCAATTTAAAACGAATAAGTAATTATACCAAGTGGTAGAAGTGTGTAGGCTAGATTAAGAGTATCCTACAAGATTAACTAACATGGTGATCCCCAATGCTAAAATATTTGGCCCCATTTGACATTGGATAAAATAAAATAAAGCACTATTCAAATTTATCATAAAATAAAATAAGTAATTAAATTATTTATAATATTTTGATGTTGGAGCGAAAACTAGAATTTCCCTATAAACATGGTAGATTAAACTAATACTTTCTTTTTGTATTGTCAACATAGGAAGAGTTTGGCACTTCATTAATTGAAAATGACCTAAACCTATTTATTAAGAAAGAACTTTTTTTTTCTTTTTTATAAATAATCGTTGTATTTCTATACTTAATTTATAAAATATCTATTAATCAATAAAAGAATCAAATACTCGACTAGGACATTATTTTCTTAGGATTATCTATCTATATTTCTGTAATATATATTCTAATATCAAAAGGCCCATATAGAGGCTCTTTAGAATAAAGGGTGAAAGAATGCTTTATTCTATTTTGTTATACCAAACATTCATAAAAAGTGACAAGGGTAAGATGGATTTTTTCAAAACAAAACATTATGGCGTGAATATATAGTTGATTTTTTAAAAGATAACCTAGATGAAATTCTTATTATTTCTAAAATGATTAAACTAATATATCATATTCCTCCAATCAACCAAACACCACTTATGTGTTTGCTAGAATAAAGAGTAATATCTTATTCAACCAAATGGTTGCTAAGATTTGATATTATGTAAATATAAAATCGTTTATTTACATGTATTCTTCAACCAAACATCTCAAATGTGTTTGGTAGAATTTAATTTCTTATGGCTGATGAATAAGTATTAATATTCTAAGCATTTTAGAAAGAATAATTAATTTCATTTATTTAATGGAATAGTTTTACTCTAAAAGTTGAATGTTCACACTATAATTATAATCTTAGGTACCAACTATGCACTGCTATTTTCGTAAGTGTTTAGTGGAATAATGTACAACAAGACCTTATTTCACAATTTATTCTTTTAAGCAACGACCTATTATTGTAGACCCTATTCTTCGAGGAAATGACTGAAAATTAAAGCTTTTCAATAAAAACAAGTTATTTATTGATGAATGGACCGTTAATGATACAAAAAATTTAAGAGGTCTTGAGGATGCACCTCCTACCAAAAAACATCCATAGAGGAAGATCTGACTAAGTTAGCTAAATAATTTGTGACGAAATTCGCTTCGCGGAGAATATGTCTAACTTCTAAAATCTCAAAAAAGGCAAAAAAAATCAGTCATTGTGTTCTTCACAAGCTGAAAAAGTTAGTTGCATGCAATGATATATGAATTTACCAAACTAATGTTTATTTAATTTGTTTCAAAATGAATAAGCAGTGCACAAATGATATGAAAATGTTTAATCTACATTAAGGATATTGATAAGGTTAATTAATCTAACGATCCCAAGGTCACAATGTTTATATTGTAAAACAAGAAGGAATAGAACCTGGTTTTAGACCATATTGTTCAATCAACTCTTTAAAAAAACCTACTAGTTCATCACCATATTGTTTTAGACCAAATTCTTATCAATCCCTGGTCTAAAAGGACGGAGTACATAATTAAAAACGTAATGAATTTATATCATTGGAAACCTTTATTAAAGGTAATGAATTCCTATAATTTCTTTAGTAACATTTCCTAAAATGCGAATGTTACCATAAACCACAATTTCTTGCTATGTGGTGAGGATCTGAATAATTAATACGGCAAAATGCATTTACTTCCGTCTGGTCTCTCCGGATGCATAGCACCATTATTTAATTTTACAAATCAATTGTAGATCGGTCCATTATCTTCCCATGGGGTGCAACTTTGCCATGAGAGACGGTAGAACAGTAAATACGAGGAGATGATGAAAGCCGACGGTGTTCCAGAGAAGAGAGGCGCCTTCGGGGCAAAAACGAGGGGCCATGGCGTGGCTTTGGCCTTTTGCATGGCATCTCTTCTGCTGCTCATCCTTCTTGCTTTCAGACCCGACAGCAGATCACCATCCTTTGATTGGATCTTACGGCTTGGCGCAGGTACATGACTTCTCATGGAAGTGTTCTTACTTCATCGTCTTCCTCGTTTCTCTCGACATGATGCCCGTTCATATTCTTTTTTTCCTCAAGAAAATAGATACATAAATCTAACAATGAGATTACATGTGTAATACTTCGCATATTTACGTAATATATATCTCACGGATAGGGACCGTTAAGTCCATACAGATTTGTTAGGGGCAGACCAAACAATGTAAGGTTAGGGGCAAATTAGATGAGTTAAAAGCCCATGCGAAGGGCAAAACAAATGGAGAAAAAAAACAATAAATTGAGATGATATATGGTTGGCTTTGATAGATACTTAATTGTTAGTTCATGATGTCCTTAAACTTTCTCATCTTCCTTGTCCAACTTGATGTAGTCTCTCACAAGAAGTTGATCT
Organism: Pontederia paniculata; assembly: GCA_001647135.1. NCBI lineage: Eukaryota > Viridiplantae > Streptophyta > Magnoliopsida > Commelinales > Pontederiaceae > Pontederia > Pontederia paniculata. The sequence goes on from LTAE01006620.1 coordinate 10,795, forward strand.
CTCGTGGCCTTGAGGAAGCACCTCCTGACAAATGGAGAGCACCTCGGCGCTCTTGGGAATCTCTTGTGCTTCCGACCTCCTCAATACTCCATGTTTTTTGAAAAGTCTCAGAATCCCAACTTTTGTCATGCATGGATATGCAACTAGATACGCGCGTATCCAATTTAATATGTGTTTCATTAATCTATTTTGATATTATAATTCATTTTTGTTTTTTTACAAAAAAAATAGAATATAAATAATTAAAAGAATAATATTTTGTTTATTCTAGCATTTGCATCCAACCGTATTTGGAGCAGGGTACTTGCCCTACCATGAATCCCCGAGGTTCAACAAAAAAAAATTAAAAGAAAAATATGATAAATTATAAATACATAAATATTTTATAGAAGTATCATAATATAAATATATTTAAATATATAATATTTATCATGGAGCGAGAGCAATATTCTCTTCCCCAATACTCGAATTGGGATGCACGAGAACCTATGTCCCTCATCTCCGCACCTGCTAGGAAAAGTTTCGCAATGTTAGAGCTTCAATTCGAAATTCTTCCAAATGTTAGAGCTTCACTTGAAAATTCTTCGCAATGATCTCCGAATTTTAGAGAATTTTGTCATTCCTAATTTATTTGTCCTATTTTATTAGTTATTTTCTCTTAATTTGTGTTTTATGCAAATGTTGTGTTCAATGTCATCTACCTATCAAGCATTAATTTTTTTATGAAATTTGGAAAATTACTAACTATGATCCAATGCTTACCAACATTATATGAATAATAAGAAGATGAATGCCAAAAATTGTGTTGTCTATTCACTAGCTTTATGTGTTAATTCCACTCCCATAATTGCTCAATAGTTAAAGAAAATATCATTTTATCCAGAAGTTTAAAAGACTAAAATTGTGCAAAATTTATAATTTTTTCTTTTAGGCATTTAGTATCCAATAACTGCATAACAACAACATGATGTTCATGGTAACAAGATCATAAGGCACATCAAGATATAGCTAGATAGTTGTAATTAGTCTTTCATAATTTATTATTCATGAAATGGTATTTTAATCTCTTCTAGATTTTACTTAGAAAATTTGTTTATTTTAAATTTCCCTGGATCATTTGATTTTTTATTAAAAAAATAAGTTAAATTTCAATAGATGGAAACATGTTAAATTGTTATAAACATTAAAAATTGTCACTAGCTATATCGAAGAGGCAAAGCCCTCATCAGTTGCTCCGAAAATCTCTAGCTATTGCCATAATAGCAAATAGTATATTACTATATTATATACTTCTTTGGTCATAGCCATAATAGCTAATATTGTTTCAAGATTTTATACAAACAAACGCCGTAAAAGAATTACAGTAAAGAACTAATAACCATTCAAAATACAAAACATTTTTTTAATAATCATCATTATCACCAAAGTTTGGGAAAATACACTAATATATATATATATATATATATATATATATATATATATGTATATATATGTGTGTGTGTGTGCATATATATAAATAAATCTGAATAACAAAATTATTCACGCGACAAAATTACCTAGTTATATAATATATCAAAGGGGAGAGGGTGATCAAAAGTTCGATATGTTCATGTTACTAGTCTTTTAGAATAGTGTTATTTAATCATATATTACACTTTTCAGGTGTAGGTTCAATGCAGGATTCCGATGATCCACTGACGGATGAACTACTTGGAAATTTATTAAGTACTGCCTTCAAGAATGAGACGTCTTGCCGGAGCCGGTACGAGATTGCGTCCTACTGGAAGGCATCGAGCCATCTGCCTTCCCCTTATCTTGTAGAGAAGCTAAGGGCGTACGAAGCCCTTCACAAAAGATGTGGACCAAACACTGAGCTCTACCGCCGGTCGATAGAACAGTTGAAGTCCAACAACATAAGCACAGGCCACTCGGAGTGCAACTACGTATTATATGTTCCGTCGGACGGGTTAGGCAACAGAATTATATCGATGGTCTCCACGTTCCTCTACGCCCTCCTCAGCAACAAGGTCTTACTGCTCGACCTCCCCGAAGACCTCCAAGGCCTCTTCTGTGAGCCTTTTCCGGACTCTTCATGGATTCTACCATCGAAAGGTTTTCCGCTGCAGGGCTATCAATACGTCGACAGTACAAGAGCACCTCAGAGTTACGGAAACTTGATCAGAAGGATGGGGCATGCAAAGAATGCTTCTCTACCGGTCTTCGCTCTGATTCATCTGAAACATGATTCCAATGAATTCGATAGTAGATTTTTCTGTGAGGAGTCCCAGCGTTTGCTTCAAAGGTTTCCATGGCTACTACTGAGATCGAACCAGTACTTTGCGCCGGGTTTATTTCTGGTGTCACAGTATGTAGAAGAACTTGACAGACTCTTTCCAGAGAAGGACACCGTCTTCTACCATTTGGCCAGATACCTTCTCCATCCAACTGACTTGGTCTGGGGATACATCACAAGGTACTACGATACGTATCTATCTGATGGTGATGAGAGAGTCGGGATTCAGACAAGGGTTGTGGTCAACACATACGAGCACCAATTGAAACAAGTGGTCAACTGCTTGATGGCCGAGAAGCTATTGCCGGAAATTGATGTCAAAAAGCAAATTTCCACGACTTCTCAGGGAGTAAAGCACAAGGCTGTTCTTGTTACAAGTCTGAAACTTGGCTTCTTTGAGAAGCTCAGGGACATGTTCTATGAGCATCCTACAATCGACGGCGGTTTGATCAGGGTCTACCAGCCGAGCCACGAGGAGGTACAGCACACGGAGCAGCGAAACCACAACGCGAAGGCCTTGTCGGAGATGTATTTGCTGAGCTTTAGCGACGTCTTGATCACCAGCTCTTGGTCCACGTTCGGATATGTGGCGCAAGGTCTTGGTGGTTTGAGGCCGTGGATTTTGGTCGGGAACAATCGTCCTGCTTGCAGTAGAGCCATGTCGATGGAACCCTGTTTCCATTTTCCTCGGACGCATAGCTGCAAGAAGCACAAGTACGATGACAAAGGAGCGGCGGTTCCCCATGTAAGGCACTGCGAAGATGTTGGTGGAGGTATCAAGTTGTTTAATGAGAGCATGGCAACGCCGTAGTGCAACCGGAAAGCAAATTGGGTGCTGGTCTGGTCTGGGATACTTGACCACTGGTACAAGTAACTTGGTAGCATATTTTTTATCCTAATATATCTTACGAATTCTCAAGCTTGACAAAGATCCAAGCAACTGATCAAACTCCCCGACTGCTTTCGGTCTCACATGAGATTCAAACGCCTTGAGCCATATGTTTTTTTTTTAATTTATTTTGTGGTTACTTTAAAATTTTCTACATGTTCTTGACGTTATTTCTCTTTTACATACACATGTAATATATTTTTTTTAGCGCCAGCTTATCTCCTTCAGTATTTTAATTAATTGTTATGTTGAACATTGTTTTATATAATTTCTAAAGAATATGAAAAAGTTCCTTAGATCGTTTTACTGCTATATATTTAGTTCTAGTTGGATGGGAGAAAAAAATGCATATAAAAAAGAGCACATGGAACTTAAGAGTTTCACTTTTAACTCAACGACTAGAATGAGAAAATTACATAGAGATTATAATGCCTCATATCTCCTAACACCAAATCTTCCAAAGTCCAAAATTCCAAATAAAACATTTTATGAACATACAATAGAAATTGTTGTCAAAATAGTAATTTGATAGTTATCGGAATATGATTCTTCGATAATTATAGAAAATAAATATAATTTCAGATAAAATACAAACTCCAAACATTATTTAGATTCTAGGAGCTTCGATCCCCTAGCCTTGCAACTAGGGATGGCACCCGATTCTCTTCGGGACGGAGAATATGTCCTCTGCCCCGACTGTGTTGACTTGCCTCCGCACCAGCCCCGAATCTCCAAAGCAGAAAAACTAAATTTTTCTCCCCGTCCCTGCGAATCTCGAACCTCTACGAACTCCGATTCTCGGAGGTTTAACAAAAGAAATATTTTTTTAAAACAACAAAAGATACGATAAAGTTATAAATATATAATATTTATAAAAATATTGTCTTTAAATATTATAATATTATAATATATTTAAGAATAAATAATTATAAATATTGCTTAATAGCAATATATTAATATAATTAATTTTAAAATATTTAATAAGTATACATATACGTGTGGGGGTCGGGGACCTGTAGGGAGATGGAAATATTTCTCGTCCCAATCTCTGAATTTAGGTGCGGGGCGATTATGTCCCCCATCCCCGCCTCCACAAGGAAAAAATTCCCTGAAGTCAGGGCTCCGATTGGGAAATTCCCCATGGGGATCTCCGAACTTCGAAGAATTTTGTCATCCCTACTTGAAACGAAATATGTAATACCTTAAAAAATAAATAAAAAAACCTCATCTTTTGTATTTATGGTTAGAGGACAGAGAGTGAAGACATTTATTGGAACACAATCCATCATTGTCGAAGGATCGAAAGGAAGGGATGTAGGATCTACATGGCACCAAGAGGGGGGGGGGGTGAATTGGTGTATTAAAATTTTCGGCAATCTAAACTAGTTATCTTAGCAGAAGCAATCAATGTCTAGATTGTAATAAGCACAAATGCAAATACAAAGAAACAAGAGAAACAAACACAATCGAGTTTGTTGACGAGGTTCGGCCGAACAACTGGCCTACGTCCTCGCTCCGGTCTTCTCAAACTCGAGACCTCCGGAGTTCACTAAATTTCTTCTTCAAGGGCGAAGGCTCCCTTACAACTTCTTCTCCTTTCTTGCGAGGGCAAGGAGACAACCTCTTACACAAGTGTTCACTCTTGATCACACACTACACTTCCTTCTATTTTGGATTCGATACTCGAATACTCAGAAGGAGGAACTAACGCTTCTTCACTCAAGCTTTAGAGTTGGCTAAACAATTTGCCAAAGTTACCTCCCAAGACTCTTGAGATTACAATTTATTCTCTGCACAAATGACCTAATTTCTCTCATAGAAAACTAGCCGTTAATGCAAGTACAATACTCTTCACCTACCCCTCGGTCGTCCGCTTCCACTACTTTGGTCGACTGCTGCTTCGGTGAAGCTATCCAATGAACTATTGTCTGGTACTCCGATCAACCACTGTTCACCTTCGGACATCCGTATTTTTTAGCTTTAGCCTTTGTTCCCGAGTCAAGCTTCTTCGATCGTCCGCTAATTGCACGTCAATACTTCGGTCACCCGATCTTGACTTCTTTAACACTTCTTCGGTCGTCCGTTGATTGTACACCAATCCTATGGTCGGCCTTTACTTCAGTTGAAATCACTTGCCAAGCTCCTTCGGTCGTCCGCTGATTATATGCCAATCCTTCGGTCGTCCGATCTTGACTTCTTCAACACTTCTTTGGTCGTCCTCCAATCCTATGGTCGATCTTTACTTCAGTTGAAATCACTTGCCGAACTCCTTCGGTCGTCCGCTGATTGTACGCCAATCCTTCAGTCGTCCAATCTTGACTTGTACTCCATTCTTCAATACTTCTTCGGTCGTCCGCTGATTCTTCCTAAATCCTTCGGGTGTCCTATGTCTCTTCACTGAGTACTTCGACCGTCCGCTCATTCCTTACTGAGATCCTCGAGCATCCGTAGTTTTCTTCTGACATTCTTTGGACATCCTCTGATAATCTTCGGACGTTCTCTGACATTCTTCGAACGTCCTCTAACAATCTTCGGATGTCCTCTGACATTCTTTGAACGTCCTCTAACAACACTCAGATTCTTTGGACGACCTTTCATTCTTCTATTAGGTTCACTGGTCGTCCACTGCTCTGACTCATAAGCTCTCGGACATCCTCTGTCTTCATGTCAATTACGTTGGTCATCCGCTGATCCTTCGGACGTCCTTTCATTTCTTCACTTCAGCTCAGACACTCTTTCGATCGTCCACTGCTTTAATTCCAATGCTTTCAGATGACCTTTCTTTTTGTCTGGAGTCACTCGGTCGTCCACTCTTCAACTTCGGACGTCCTTTCTTTCTGACCATCGTTTCCTTAATCGCCCACTGCTTTAACGCCAAAGCCTTCGAACGACCTTTCTTTCTGCCCATCATTTCCTTGGCCGCCCACTGCTTTAACACTAAAGCCTTCGGACGACCTTTCATTCTTCAGAAATCCTTCGGTCGTCCGCTCTTCAACTTAGGACGACCATACATGCCTTGACTTCAACTCTAATGCACTCCCGCGGAAGTCCACTGCTTTAACTCTAAAGTTTTAGGACGACCTCTTTTTTTAGTACTTCGGTCATCCGCTCTTCAACTTCGGACGACCTTTAATTCTGCTTGTCATTGGTTTGGTCATCCACTGCTTTAACTCCAAAGCTTTTGGACGACCTTTTTCTCCACAGCAATACTTCGGTCGTCCACTTTTCCTTTCGGTCGACCGCTCAGTATTCGGCTCCTTTTCTTCAGTCTCTTTTCTTTACTTCGGTCGTCCCCTTTGCACCCTTAGGACAACCAACTTTCACACTTAGGATTTTTCTTCCCGTTTTTTCTGTACGTAGGTCGTCCACTTCTTAACCTTGGTCGACCTATTACTAACTGAACATGCAAAATCCTGTCTTTCACAAATACATCAAAGATATTGTTGCATCGAACTCAGGAGGCTGTGAGGATGCATACTTCTCTCTCATAAGTAAATCATAACTATCTTGCAAATTATGATAATTGACATCGCTTTGCATTAGTAATAATTCTTTATGAAAATAAACAATTCATGGAATAAAAAAGTGTAAAAGCTTAATAAAATATACCAAAACATGATCTGCTCCTAGGATCATATTATTGGTCTTCTTACTGGTGTGCATTTTCTTATACAAATCTCGATAATTAACTTGACTTTGGCTCTTATGTTCCTATAAAAAAAATCAATGTTATGCCATTAATTATGAAACTTGTATGTAATTAAAAACAAGCTTACCATGCGTTGTTTATGCTCTACAAACCCCACTGATCCTGCTGTGTGCTTGGATGATTTGGGCATAATGACTCTATTTTGTTTACCCGCTATCGACCGCTTCTTTCATTTCTCATCATTCCTACAAATAAGAAAAAAAGTAGAAAATTATATTTTTCCCTAACAAAATAAAAAATATTATATTTTATATTTTTTACAACTTATCAATGCTCATATAACCAAGCTCAAACATCCTCAGCTATCGCTGTTGGCGGATTATTTTTTGCTTCTAATATATCTCCATCAGTTGCTTTTAGCGCAACTCCACGATAATTGTATAGGATATCACTTAACATTTTGCTTGCAACTAATGAAAAGAGCTTTTTAATTGTCACATCAGGGAGACCTTCTTTAAATTTAATTTTTTTCTAGCAAGAAAAAATCATTAGTTATTTGATAATAAAAGTATGTTGAATATTCAAATATATATTTACCCTGAACTCAATGTACATGGCTTCTCTCAAGC
>LTAE01006621.1:0-19632 GCA_001647135.1 Pontederia paniculata
GGGCTAAGGCCTAGAGCGGACAATATCACACCTTGGTCAAGGATGTTACATGTGGTATCAGAGCCACTCCGCGTGGGCCTCTGTGTCATCGTGGGAGATCACTCAACGAGGACGTTGAGCCCCTTGAGGGGGAAAGGATGCAAGAGGCATGCCTTCGATTAGTCCCACATGCACAAGTCACGGGAGAGATGCTGGGTATATATGGGAACATGACCTTCACTAGGTCTAACGCGTTTTGGTAAAACCGTGCGGGCTAAGGCCCAGAGAGGACAATATCACGCCTTGGACAGGGATGTTACAGTTTTGGTTGACACTCAAAAGACGACATTATGGAAGTCTTCAAGGAATTCTACAGCAACAACCAGGTCTTTGACTAGATTAACCGTTTTTTCTTATTCCTTATTCTGAAAACATCATCCTCGGAGGAACTCAGTGAATGTCCTTCCATTGCTCTATCAAACTCCACTATCTTTTGGTGGCCAAGGTCCTTGTGAACAGATTGCACATATTTATGGATGGATTAATATCGCCAATGCAATCAACATTCATTCGTGGGAGATCTATCACCGATAGTTTATCCATTGCTTCGTAAATGATTTTCTATTGGACAACAATAAGTGTAAAGGTTTTCTATGGAAGGTGGACTTTGCAAAGGCATATGAATCTATCAATCGGAATTTCTTATGGCAATCCTTATCCTAACGAGGATTTCTGGATCTGTGGGTCTCCTGGATGAGATATGCATCACTACTTCGTTTCTTTTTTGTCTTCATAAATGGCATTTCAAATGAGCAGTGGATTCAACTTCAGAGGGGTGAGAGAAAGGGATGTCTTTTGGTGCCATTATTATTTGTGATTGCAGTAGATGCAAAATCTTATTCTCTATATGGGTCGAGGCTGATTTCGGGATTCTTGTCGCCAGGAGAACAACCAACAATGATAAGATTACTTCAATACGCTGATGATATGATTTTCTTCATAGAGGTATCGACACATTTTTTTTTTTTTGAGGGAAAAAGGTATCAACACATGCTGCCCCAAAAGTCTCTATTTCGGTGGACATTTTTGAGGATTTATCTGGACTCTCTGTAAACCACTCGAAATCAATCTTCATCCCTTTCAACATCAGTGAGGAGGAGATCATTGAATGCAGTATGGAGCTGTGATCTCCTTTGGGAGCTCTTCTGTTGATGCATTAGGACTCCCTTTGTTCGACAAGCACATAAGGTCAAAGGGTTGGACACATGTTATTCATAGGATAGAACAGAGACTTGAAGTATGGAAGGCCATATCACTGCCATGGTGGCAGATTTTTACTGGTCAGCTCTTTCCTATCAGCATTTCCAATCTACTACATATCGACCCTCAGCATGCCGAGAAAGATTGAGCTGCAGCTAGAAGATATAAGAAAAAGTTTTTTTCTGGAGAGGTGCTGGTTTGGAGACCAGAAGTGCATACCTAGTTGCTTGGTCGGAGGTGTGTCGGCCTTAGAAGGAAGGTGGCCTGGGTGTTCTCAACCCGGAGCTCTAAATGAGGCCCTCCTATGTAAGTGGGGTCATCGGCTAAGCCCTGGGAACAATCTTTTCTCCACGCTTTTCTTAAAGATTTATGGTAACAATCTATCTTGGAGATCCATCTTCAATGTCCGCAGGAACACCTCCCACTTATAAGACGATCGCTACGATATTGTTGCAAATGAGACAACATTTCAGCCCCATTATTGGTTCTGAGAACAAATTTCAATTTTGACGATTGGCAGCCGGAGGGTACATTATCTTTGCTTTTCCGATGTCTTCTTACGTTGGCACGGGATAAAGATGCCAAGTTATCAGATGTATGGGCTGATCTGGTGGACTCAGGACAGGGATGTTGGGCCCCAAATTTTTCTGCATATGTTTCTGATCAATGCATGGGGGAGCTGACCAGTATGATGACTATGATAGAGTTATCTCCTAAGCAAGATGGCTGGATCTGGGCACGAGGGAATTTTAGTGTGGGCAGGCTTATAAGCTGATACATATATCTGGTCTGTCGGTAGAGGAGGACCTCATTAAGCATTGTCAACTCATTTGGAAATTGAAGGTCTCGTTAAAGTTAAAGTCTTTAGCTGGCTGCTTAGAAAGACGGGAATCATGACAAAACTTTATAGATCCAGATGGGCACAGGGGGGCCTTCAACAATTTTTGGCGTTTTTAAAGGGGAGGAGGAGAATACAAATCACCTTTTCTCTACATATCATATATCCAGTGAGGTATGGAATCGGACCCAAGTCAGGTGGATAAATTGCGACTCGGAAGCTAGATTTTGGAAGGTCATTCAGAAGGGGTGGCATCTCTAAAGACAATCTCTTACAAACCCAGGAGAGAAAGGACGATGGTGCTTGCCATCCCATGGGCCATTTGGATACAACTGAACAATACAGTTTGTCAAGGAGATCGGTGCTATGTTGTAAATATTCTGAAACATGCTGTTAATTGACTAGAGAATGGTCTTCTCAAGTGTAATGTAATATTTTTTGTCTCCAACTATTATATAAAACTTTATCGAACAATTTAAATGAACTTGTGGATGGTTAAAAATTCTGGTTAACCATCCTTTTTTTCTCAAAAGAAAAATCATCTATCAAACACATGAAAATAAATTACTTGTCCTAGAATTCATTTTCCTTAGCAATTTATTTTCATCAAAACAAACAGAGCCATAACTTGAAGTTGTATACCTTCAAGAGTAATATGAACAAGCTTACAATTGAGATTATATTTGCTAATGTATCATAAGATTTGATGGACCTGATAACTCATTCATGCTTAAAAATAGTAGATGTAAGCAAAGGAAAAAGTGTCATGCTTGCGATAGTCATATCTAAAATTTAAGCTTCATTCCCTTAAAAGAAAATATCTAAGTTTCGGTTTTGATGTTGGAATGCTTTCTAGAAACAAATGGAAGAAAAAATAGTAGTCACAACAGTCCAGTCTAAGACATCAATCCTCGATATGAACTTTTGCGTTTCTTTAATCGATATGAACGACCATCATTGCTATGAAACTGTACTTGACTACTTGATTGCATGTTTTTCCATGGTTCTTTATTTTGCCACTATCAGCGTACTTTGCTTTTCGCCTGATAGACTTGGTTTTCTAGTTTGGATCATGCTGTTATAAATCTAACCATAACATTTGTTTTATCTGATGGCATTGCAGGGAGTGAAGCCTGTCATCAGATGTATACTATAGGAGGATAGGCTTAGGATTATCTTCATCCGACCTAGGCGCCTTTACAACATTTCAGTTACAAAGGGAGGGTCGTAGTTTTGATACGAGAAAAGAAAAGACAAACTAAAATTGAAAGAGTACATAAGCCTTCAACAGATGGGAATCAAACTCGATGTCTCTTGATACTCTATTGATACTCAAGTTGGGGATGAGCTGCTCAATTAGCCCTTGTTCCCAACATGAAATACCCTTTGATTGTATGATGGTGCTACATGTTACATAACTGATTGCTCTGAAGCATTGAATTAAGCACCCAAACGACCTCATAGCTATTTCCCCTTGATATTTTTTTATGGCTCTGACGCCCTTTTGGTTGAGATGCATTACAAAGTGGTTTGTGGATGGCTGGATGATGTCTCATTTATGTACAAATGAAAGAAAAGAAGAGGGATCCTATTTGAGATTAGATTTTGACGGTCTAAGATCAAACTTTTTTTTTAAAGAATTCATCTTACTACTGGTTGACTCTTCACCTTTTACTGTTTATGCTCTATTCTGTGGTATGAACTGCTAACGGAAATGTCTTTGCTTTGAGATTTATTGTATATTCACAATACTAATGTTTGTGTACGAGTTGCATCTCTTCTTGTGACTTGTAAAGCTCAGTCTCTCCATGTGATGAAGAGCAGCCACAACAGTCCATCTGCTTGTCTTTCCTGGAAGTTGGTTTGCTGGGAACAATAAGGTTTCTTTCGACCCCCATAAAATAATAGCGTTTCAAATTGCTTTGTCTTTTGTCATCTTGCTACCAGAACAATGCCAAAACCTTGCTGGACTCAATAATAATGCTCAACCATGGTAGTATTGGAGGCAGGCCAATTTGAAGTCCTGAGGTGAGATGTGTGTCCTCTATGTTGCTGCTCTTTAGGGATCTACGACTGCCTTAGAACTTTTGCTCAGCGTTTTCATTGTGCTCCAGACTGGGTATATGTAGTCGGTAGGTCTTTTCACTATTTGGTGAAAGAAACCCGACGTATGTGCAAAAGCCATATCAAGTAGTAGTGGCTCAGTATATTTACTCTCTCTCTCTCTCTCTCTCTCTCTCTCTCTCTCTCTCTCTCTCTCTGCAAGCAGTGCAAAGTTGCCAATCATCAATAACTGTTCGGAAGAGAGCCTTCCAATGCCTATAAAAGAAGATGCATCAGTGAGTGTGTTAATAGTATCTCACATCGGGGCGTTGAGTGAATGCACACTGAAACTGCTTCACCTGCCAATCTCGGGAAGGTAAGAAAATTAATAATTCAGTATGAGTTCATTGTCGTGGCATGGACTCACTCTACTGTCCAACTTCCATCCCTCGCATTGCTTTCTTTGTGTGTTTGTGTGTGTGGGTGACACCATGGTTCCAGTTGAGCTGCAGAGGCTGCGTTAGGAACTGACTGGAATTTTTTGAACTCCCTTTATTCTGCCTTAAAACTTGGCACATGGAAAGTTGCGTCGCTTGCCTTCATCGATGCATTTGTTCTTTGAGAGCGATGCTCTCAGTCTCAGCTGAAGCCTGAAGGCAATTGTTGTTGCAGGCCGAGTGCGAACCAAAACCTTGTAGCTTGGCCTAATTACTGTAATGGTTTTGTCTTCTTGGGGAGCTATTTCTACATCAGTCACTTTTCTGGGACTTTGACGTCCATCCTTGTGGTCTTTTCTGATTCATATGATAAAAGCAGATGCTATCGCTATCTGTTAGCTGTGTGTTTTATTGCAACAGTCACAGGATAAAATGTTCAGTGGCATCATATTCTTCCGTATCACCAAAATTGAACTTTGGAGAATGCTCATATTAAAAAGAACTGTTATGCCTTGGCACTTTCTTCTTCAACTGTATTAGAAAGGAAAGCTAATGTTTCGTTTATTAGGAAGGAAACTTTCTAGTTTATGAAGAATTATCTTCTTAGTTGGGATTTGCATTTGATTCTTCCTTTTTTGGTAGTAAGATGTGTCTGACTTGCATTTGATTCTTTATTCTTCCTGTTCTATACAATTGCGATTCTAATTCCATAAGTTAATTCTGTTAGGGCTCGTTTGGTAGCGAAATAGGACTATTGGATTTATTGTGTAAAATATGACATTGAATGATGATGGAAAAATAATTTAGATTGTATTTGGTAGAATGATGGAAATACAATAAAAAATAACAAGTGGAATATATTTCTTTTACATAATTTTAGAATGAGTTTCATAATTTTTGAAGTGGATTTCTATTTTTTAAGTGTTGATCAAAATATTTTTTTTATTTTTTAAAGGCATTTAGTTCATTTGTAAAAATGTTTGGTTATATTTCTATTGAAGAAGAAAAAAGTTATAGTACGGGCCCTTAGGCGACAAGATTCCGTAAGAGTTTAATGGATCTTCCGCATGAACAAAAATACGGTAAACGAAGACCTGTAAAACATAACCATTTGTACACTTGAACAGTGCATAGCAAAGACATTCCCAACGAGTTAGTGCATGCATACAAACTCCAGTATGAGATTAGACCTGACACAGAGAGAGAGAGAGAGAGAGAGAGAGAGAGAGAGAGAGAGATACTTCGCTCATCTTCTGTTCCGATGCACTTAATTTATTGAGGTAGGTTTAGATGCCCAAGCCATTTAATGCTCCTCACCGCTGCCTCCTAGTTTGTGGAGTATTGTCATTATCATGTCTATCTTTTCTATCAAGCTTGAACATTTAAATTGATGCTTCATGTTAGCATACAAATGTACCATTGATACACCACAGCTTTTTGTCATTCTCCTGAGTGTATGGTAACACACCTGTCTTGGGTAGGACTGGAGTTTGAGAGCAAAGCATCAAAATGTTTCATTACTTTAAGGGTAAAAAATATGGTTGGCTTCTGATGAACCAGTAACTTGTGTTTATAGTCAAATGGGCAACATAAAAAAAAAAGATCATTGATTTCTAGTCTTTACATAGGATACAATCTATAGACTTGTATGTATACGTGCGTACTTATTTATCAGCAGCTGTGGTAGCTGAATAAAGCTCCTACAGTATCTTATGTACTGGGTTTTATGTACATATGTGTGAGCTGGACGGAAGAGACCCATACTTGCATGGTCCCATGCACACATTATTTTAATTGTTAAGTTCAGCTTTTTTTAGTTTTCACTTGACTTTAATATGCTTATTATATCCTCATTAATTTATTTTAAAATAATATTTCGCAATATTTTTTTATTATTGATTCAAATTGATTACTTAGTTTATATTGGTGTACTATAAATTGCAACACAAACAATATGTTGTGTATTCCATTTTTAACATTTTAATAAGTTTGGAAGATAAAAAGAAAAGAAATTGGAACGAGAAGTGCATTTCCCTTGCATGCACAATTTGTTGAGCAATTGGCGAAGAATAATTCTCAATCTTTCTAATACTCACTTAATAAAATTGATAAAATTATACTTTATATTATTATGAGTGGTTAGAAGTATTTTGAGGAGGATACAAAACTTCTCTCGTTCACAAAAGATGAGATCTATTAGCCCCATTATTAGGACACAAACATAGATCCTAATGCATAGCTGGCGCCTTAAATCCCCCAAGATGTACCTTATTGCACAATTTGCAAATGACTTGTTGAGAGATAAATAGCATCTGAATACTCTGCCTCACATTGTTTTTTTGGTACAACTTTGTCTCACATATTTGCTGATCAGTACTTCTCATCACAAGAAAGGGTTCATACTTGTATACAATTTTATTTCTTTTTTGCCAATTACCGTAGAACTTCTACTGTTTCCTGGGGTTTGGTGAGAGCTTCTTCTCTCTTTCCTTTCTCCCTGTGCATTTGCTTCTGTCCCCTTTTTCCCTTCTGTTCTCTGTCCACTTTGTTCTTCTTATCACATAGAATATACAGAATTCTCAGCTCTGGGTTGCATCAAAATTGCTCCTTTTTGTTTCCTCTGCTGGGTATTCTCCTCGTATCTCCTTGTCCCCCTCCCCTCCATCTCTTTCTCATCCTCCGTCAAATTGTAATTTTTCTATAAGAGAACAGGTCAAGAGTAATTGTTGCACAAGTTTCCGTTTCGTTTTCTTTGTGAAAGTAACATTTCTTAAAGATCTCCCCATCTTTCTCACCCTTTGTTTTACTAAAGTTAGCATATCTGCGTTGATGGTTGAGATTTTGGAGAGCTGCTCTTCCTGCGCTGGTAGCAACACTCGTCTCTCCTCCCTCTTCCACATCCTCCTCGCTCGGTTAATTTTTTTTCAAGTACCTCTCGTGAATCGGTTGTAGATTCGGATTTTTATTCGCTTCTGCGGGTCTTCTTCTCACTTTCCTCATATTTGGACAAGTTTTTGCAGCTTGGTAAGCTCATTTCGCTGTCTGAGGCGTCTAATTTTGCAAGTTGATGGCTTTTTTATGACTAAAGGTTCCTCCTTTTTCTTCTTCTATTCCTGTTGGGAAATAGGATTGCTTGTGCCGTGAGTTCCTGGATCCTTTCAGCTTTTGGTCCTGTGTCGTGTTCTCTGCCCATCCGTCCATTTGTTGCTTAAAAGTGGTAGCTTTCCATTTTATTCACTCTTCACCATGCCAAAGATCAGTTTTTTCCTCATTTATCAGAAAGAAGTCAGCAATTTGTATGTCTCTCATGCGTTGTTTATTCTTTTATCTGGATTTTGAGCTTGGAATTGTCAATCTTTTATTTTCGATGTGGCCGTATGATCAAAGAGATTCTTTTTTTGCTTTTTCCGTGATCAAAGACACTATTTTTTTTAGATGGGAAGGTACTTTTTTTGTCTTGTCACTGTAAGAGCGTAAATTAGTGTGCATTCTTATCCAATTTTGCAGGCTTCCCCCCTAGATTTTGTTGGATTACTGATGTTTCCACTGTTTTTGTAATCCTTGGCTTTCGTCTGCATCATTTCCATGATTTTTGTTCTTGTTGCAACATCTAATTTACTGACCACCATGTATCTGTATCCTTAGTTGTATTTGTTATCTACCACACCAATACTGATCAGTTCTTTTACGGGTCGTCCAACAGTTCATTTGTTGCATTTAGATCTACTCCCTTGGTATGTTACATTAGGGTGTCAATTTTACTAACTCCAACATTTGATCCCAGGTGTTGGAGAAGTGCTGTGAGGTGGTCCTCTTGCGCCGACCATTAAGATGGCAGAGTGTAGTGAGTTCAGGGCATGGGGAGAGCTCATCCCTGATGCCCTGGGTTTGATCTTTAGGAATCTCTCGCTTCAAGATGTTCTCACTGTTGTCCCCAGGGTGTGTAAATCCTGGGGTCGGGCTGTGTCGGGGCCTTATTGCTGGCAGGAGATCGACATTGAGGAGTGGAGTCAGCGGTGCAAGCCAGAACAGCTGGATCAAATGCTTCAGATGCTTATTGCTCGGAGCTGTGACTCATTTCGCAGGCTTAGCGTCTCAGGACTTCATACTGAGTCCATGTTTTCCTTCATTGCGAACCAGTAAGCCGAGCTCTCAGGCATTGCATTTTAGTTTTCATTTCTTGGCTAAACCCTATTTTGCATGAATTTTCCTGTATCAAGACATCTAGTATTTCATCATTAACTTTAGGTTTTGGTTATCAATTTTGTATCTTTTTAAAACATCTTTATTGGGGATCTTGAGTTATTATAAGGTTTCTAGGTTGAGTTATTGGACTATTACTTTCTGAATTTGTGTCTGTCATCACAACTTTCCGTGGTTTGCTAATAGATATAGATCATTATGAAAGTTGTCTTTTATGTTGATAGTTAGATCCTCTTAAAGATATGAAAATTTGATGAAATTAGTTTGGATTTTAATTTGAACTCTTGCTGGTTATTAACTTAAACATCCAAATGAATATATACATTGTTAAATATGCACATGTCAACATACATGCGGACATTCTTTAAATTGTGCTGATGTAATCATATACTTGTGTTTTTTTCTGTTTTAGATATTGGTTGCTATAAGTCTGTAAGCTTATGTTAGTGCATTATAACCTTGTGACTATATAAGATTGATGATGATTTAACATTGAACTCGCTCTGTAATATATTATAACATCATATTTGAAGGTTTTCTGATACGAAAGTGCTTTTCCCATGCTTTTCTGATATAGGTATTTCTTGATATCTTGAAAATTAACTTCACAGACTGATGATCCATGTAGACTTAATTAAAACTGCTGAAATTAAGCTGAAACTTATTACTTTTGGAATTTGTTAAATAGTGTTGATATGTCTAAGAGTTAATTTATTTGTTTATGGGCTTTGCAAGTGCTGGTTCCCTTCAAAGGTTGGAGCTTCCAAGGAGTGAAATAAGTGATTCCATTGTCGAAGATGTTGCCCCAAGATTGTCAAATATAACATTCTTGGATATAAGCTACTGTACAAAGATAGGTCCTCGTGCCATTGAAGCATTTGGGAAGCATTGTAAGTTCCTGGTAGGGCTGAGACGGAGGATGCATCCGATAGAGGTTGCAGACAAGTTTTGCCAAGACGAAGAGGCCTATGCAATGGCTAGAGCTATGCCCAAACTGAAGCACTTGGAGACAGCTTACCTGCTGTTGACAACCCATGGTGTCCTTGAAATCCTCTCTCAGTGCAGGGATCTTGAGTTCTTGGATGTCAGAGGCTGTTGGGACGTGAAGCTTGATGAGAAATACATAAAGGAGTGGCATTCAGGTTTGAAAGTGTTAGGACCAAATATTATTGACTGCTATGAGCCAAATTGTTGGGATGAATGCTCCGACTATTCAGATTCTTCTGCTTACTCTTGGGACTTCATGGTAGATGGAGACGATGTCTATGAGGTTGAAAGCGATGATAATAGCATTTGGGAGGAAGATGAGCAAGGACTAGAAGGATTGGAAGTCAGGTTCTATGGAGGTGGCCTTAATGATGCTTTTGCCGGATTCGATTGGCCTCCATCTCCATGAGCACGCTACTCTGAAGATTCGTCCACTGATGCTTCTAGTACTAATTCTATTATGGATGCTATGTGTCCCTAAACCATAAAGTTTGTTAGATAAGAAAATTAAGTATAAACATGTTGCAACTTTCCCTTGCTTTCTGAGTGTTAAAAGAATGCATGTTGATGAAAACTCAGAGCAGTTACATAAAGCATTAAGGTGTGCTAGATCTCTTTAGGAACAGTTGTAATGCATATTAGTTGTATGGTTCCATGTAATAATGTTGATATAAACTCCAATCAATTTCTGACTGATCAGGTAGAATGTGGAACTGATCTGCACAGCTTATTTGGAAATGATGTTTATACTCTATACCACACCTCTTTGCAAGACCAAGATACAAGTATGTTCAGGCTTTTGCTTAGAACTTATAGACGCCAACTTGTGGTACTTCACAACCCTTTCTCTGCATATCTGTGAACAAATATTTGTGATGCATTTGTTCCTAACATTGATTTCTGTTTCTCTAAGTTGGACTGTGATTGTGTTGTTTCCTTTTTTTGCCATTTCATGTTCGTATTGTATGCAAAATTTGGTAGCAACTGATCTTATTGTTTACTGAAGACAAGTGCAGATTGGTGCTAAGTTTTGTCTTGTTGCATGATCCTCTGAACATATGCTACAGTATTTGGAAGTAGTGTCTAAATATCTTTCAGGATATGAGTGATTCTCTATGGATGGGTTCATCCATTTACTACAAAGTTATGTTGTCAATGATCAAATTCAGAGTTCAGTATTAAATTTCTTTTCCTTCCTTTTTTTTGTATTGAAATTATGATCTCTTCTTTGTCAACTAGTTTAGGTTGGTTTCCACTTTGCATCACATTCGGGGAAGCTTTGCCTACAATGGAATTGTTACTACTTCCACATCAAATATAACTTTTTTTTGTTTGCCTTCTATTTAGCATTGAATTACCCAATTCCCAACTCTTAAATATTTCAACATTTTCATTTTACCTATTCCCAAATTTTGTATTTTTTTCGGTGTCCAGTAAACGTTTTTACCCTTGTTGATATCAGTTAAAAGAGAAATACATTGTAAATGATACTTCAAGGGGAAAATACATTTTTTTTCTTCTTTTATTATTCATCCTACGAGTCTTTTTTATTTATTTATTTTCAAATTATAACTAATAAAAACATAGTTGAACAAATAATGGTAAAATTATAACGATCTACATAGTTTAGATAAGTGAGAATTAACAACCTGATGTATTTACAACCAGCAATTTATAGGTGTAATTGCTAAAATTTTCAATATGAAAAAAAGTTAATTATTATAAGTAATATGTGCAATGATGCTACATTAGTGGTAAATGAATTCTCATCGCTTAAGCATGTCGCAAGTTTGATTCTTGTGACTTGAATGCAAAAAATTTTTTACTGAGAGACTCATTTGTCGTAGACAAACTGACCTAGAGTCTGAGGTGACACCAAATTAGTAAGAGCTAGAATGACGTAATCAATTTGTGCTTTAGTGTCGTATGAGTTGAATGATGATACTACTTCTCGAATATTGGGATGACAGTTGAAAAAAATTTAATATATCATTTTGATGACCATGTTGCACTTTATGTGACTCATTGTCTGAGATAGTTTTTAGTTAATTAGTGCTAATGATTGTGTCGTGGGGCGTGTATACAATATATATTTATTAAAGAGTGTATCCATAATGACATTTTCTCCAAATTAATTGAACTTTATGGAGCTAAGATGTGTTCAATTTTTTCTATATTAATTTCTAGAGCGATGTGCGTATATCAGAAGACTAATAAGATACGATTAATATAAATCGAAATAATTTAACTTTGATTTCATGTCTTTATTAAACCTTAGTTAGAACTACAATGACGACACACATACGTCGGAACGTAGAGGTCAATAAAATATTGTAGTAGCAAGTGTCCTCCCGTGAACTCGTTTGTGGGCCTCTTCTGTTATAGCCTTATAGGATTTTGTTCTCTTTTTCTTTCTTATGTTCCATTAAAAAGTAGCTGAAAAGTAAAAAGAAAACAAAAGTTAAGCTAACCGAATTGATTTTGGTTCAAATGGTAAGTTATTTATTTTCGATTCGAATTCACATCCTTTTATAAAAAAAACTTAAATATTCACCCGTCATAAATATACGTGTCATTTGTCAATGATTTAACACACATTTTATTCTACAAAATGTGACTATCAATATCCAAGGTATTTAATCATTGTCAGATATGAATGACAAAAAAAAAAGGTTCGAAGAAAGTAATTCTAATTGAAGAACAAAACAAGGCTCCCTTTTGTCTTCTTCATCTATCGTTAAGATTAATCTCCAAAGAAAATAAAATTAACCAATATAAATGTTATATATATATATATATATAATATATATACAGTGAAGGTGTCGTATACCATTTTATTAATTAAATTTTAGATCGTTTGATTCATTATCAAAATTATCTATATATTCATTATATATATGGTATAATTTTGAAAAGAAATATTATAATTATATATTTAACAATTTAATGAATAAAATATATGTTTGACATGGAATCTTTTTAAGAAACAAAGTATGTCAACAGATATTTACTATTTTCATTTTCCTGTATATGATCTTATGATATCCTAATATCCGTCAAATCCTTTTTTTGGGGTTCACCAATTTTTTTTTTCGGTGTCTATGAGAGGCCCCCGATATCTAAGGTTACTAGTATCTGATTAATCCGGAGCGAGGTAAAGAACAAAAATAGTATCTCTCTGATCAATTGACGACTTCGGAATTCGAATTTGGAGCTACTAACTCCGGTCTCTCAACCCAAGACACACCTCTGCTATCAGACGTGCTAACCAAATTTGGTTGGGTTCGCCAATTTAGTTGGATGTATGCCGTCGGGTGGGGCCCAAAGGACGAGTTGTTGGATGGAAGGAATCTTTTACCGCAGGACCACGTGGCCTTTTGGAGCTCTTTCCCGCGTGGGCCCGATCCCATTTTAGGCCCATCTGTCTAAACATGTAGATTGGGCCCGATAAGGTACATGCATGTTCATTCACAGATATAATGCAAAGTTTATTACTTTTGAAATTAATGATACGTGAATTGTGAAATGAACTTTTTCTTCCATTAATCTTGACAATGTCCAATAAACTTGATGAAGACGGCTTGTGCCATTTTTTTTAATTATGAAAATTTCTAGACGTGATTTTATTTTCAGGATAAATACGTTTGGTGTTTATTACTTTGACATTGCATTGGCATGTTTTGAGCATGGCAAAAACTTTCGAAAATTTACAATTGACGGAAGACACTGTAAAAAGAAACAAAAAATGACGCCTAAGACTTATTTCGTAGTGTGTTCTTGCTTGTATTTCAGATATACATTAATCTCTTCTTTTATCGTATTGGGATGGTTATTCAATATAAATGTACCTAATATTATTCAATATAAATGTACCTAATATTATATATAAAGAAAATATAAAAGTTAACACCTTAATTTTTATCATAATGTAAGAGATGAACTTTGATATCAATAA
The DNA here is from genome assembly GCA_001647135.1 of Pontederia paniculata. Lineage (NCBI taxonomy): Eukaryota > Viridiplantae > Streptophyta > Magnoliopsida > Commelinales > Pontederiaceae > Pontederia > Pontederia paniculata. The sequence continues at coordinate 13,703 of LTAE01006621.1, forward strand.
TAGAAAAAGAGATGACTTATGATGTCAATAAGAGAAGTAAATATTCATAAATAAAAAATGGGCTCGTAATTCTTTTATGTGGCCCTTTACTTTGTGTAGATAATTTTTTTTATAAAAAAAGCATCCTAAAATCTAATCAAGCTATTTTATTTAATTTTTTATTCAATTATTTCGGATAGATAATTTGCTCGAGTAGCACCATTCCAGTTAGGTCTCACAGTTACACAGCCAATTTTTTCGAAGTTATTTTCAATTTCCTCTTTTAGAGTATGATATATCTATTAGCACAACTTCTCAATTATGTTATTATCTACTTAACATTCTTAGACTTATTTAATGATAACACTTAATTTCAAAAATAAGATTTAACATTTTTTATTATTTATTTATTTTTAAAATGCTAAATTATTATTTTATCTTTTTTAGATTAATTGATCAAAGACAGGTATTCTTAATCTTGCTCAAGAATATAAAAATGAAAACTTGTAGTTGGATTAAAAAAATAAAATTGAAGCCGAAAGATATTTTAAAGTAAAAAGTAATACTTAAAAAATAGAAAAGTTATAGTTGGATCTTAAATATTGAGAAAAGTTATACTATTATATAAGAATCTAAAAAAAATAATTTAACAAAGGTAAAATAGTAATTCAATAATTTAAAAAAATAAAAAGAATATAAAAGATAATGATAATTATTTTTTGAGTTTAAATATTACTATTCGAAAAGTTTAATGGTGCAAAATGGATAATAATATAGTTCTATGTTGATAGATATACTATAATAGTATAATTTGAGGGAGGAAAATGAAATTAATTTAATTTCTTTTTGAGTGACTCAAATATTATAAGAATTTTAACTAATTATATCATTTCGAATTGACTATTTAAATATTATAAATTGCATAAAAACAATTTAAACTCACGATATCTTAAAACAAGGAAGAAGAGCTTTTTAACACTCAATCTTTGCCAAGCTCAATTTGGGAGTCAGAGAACTCATAGTAGTGTACTACTCCCTTTTTGCACTGCCAAAGATCTTCAGGACTCGAGGAGGTCTCGAGTTCGAGCCCCGCTGTATGCAATAATTCTTCATTGGTAGCCTCACCCACCATAGTCAGGTGTCCGACTCGAGGCAACACAGATTAGTCGGGTGCTAATAGCCCCGAATACTGTGGGAAAAAAAAAGGATCTTCAGGACTCTCGGAAAGATATCCGAATCTCAACATTATACATGGCAAATATTTTTGTCCTTTCTCAAGTTAATCTTCTATTAAAAATATAATAAGAGAAAAATTGAGTGATTTTAGGAATTCATCGTATTTTAGTTTTAAGTGTTTATAAAAGTTTACACAAAATTTTTTTTGTATATATATATATATATATATATATCAACTAATAATTCATAATGATTTTGAGATGAAAAATTCGGTAGCGACTTCCTTTTTTCCTTCACATCCCGTAAAATAATAGCAATAGAATAAAAACAAATGACGGTTAATGTAAAAAATAATTTCTGCTTTTGTTTCTGCCTAACGCTATATCAAACAACTTCTTATCATTCGATATATAGTTGAATAAATAATCATATTATTGTTCTTATTATTACATGTAAAAAAATCTTCTCGTTGACACAATAGATGGTTGACAAATTGCTTGTTACAAATATTAAAATCTTATATTTTTAATTTAAGAGTCTAACTCTATATTATTATGGGCTTGAGGCCTTGGTTACTCAATGCAAAATCTTTTATTTTTTCGATCACAAGGGACCATGATTTAATACAAAAAAAAATATGAAAGTATAAAAAGTCCCATTATGCAAACAAATTGAAAATTCCTTACTCCACATATAAAAGGGTGCATCACAACACCATAGCCACAATAACAGGCTCTGTAGTCTAGCATTGCCATTTGCCAAAAGCATTAATCCATGAAGAGTATAGGAAGCTAAACAAAATACATTTCGAAGAATCTAATCCTCAAACTCGAACAAATCAAGGTTTCAACAAACCCATAGGAACTTATGGAAACTTTTTTATTAGGCATTTTGCAAACTTTAATATTTTCGATCACAAGGGACCATGAGCTAATACAAAAAAAAATATGAAAGTATAAAAAGTCCCATTATGCAAACAAATTGAAAATTCCTTACTCCACATATAAAAGGGTGCATCACAACACCATAGCCACAATAACAGGCTCTGTAGTCTAGCATTGCCATTTGCCAAAAGCATTAATCCATGAAGAGTATAGGAAGCTAAACAAAATACATTTCGAAGAATCTAATCCTCAAACTCGAACAAATCAAGGTTTCAACAAACCCATAGGAACTTATGGAAACTTTTTTATTAGGCATTTTGCAAACTTTAATATTTTCGATCACAAGGGACCATGAGCTAATACAAAAAAAAATATGAAAGTATAAAAAGTCCCATTATGCAAACAAATTGAAAATTCCTTACTCCACATATAAAAGGGTGCATCACAACACCATAGCCACAATAACAGGCTCTGTAGTCTAGCATTGCCATTTGCCAAAAGCATTAATCCATGAAGAGTATAGGAAGCTAAACAAAATACATTTCGAAGAATCTAATCCTCAAACTCGAACAAATCAAGGTTTCAACAAACCCATAGGAACTTATGGAAACTTTTTTATTAGGCATTTTGCAAACTTTAATATTTTCGATCACAAGGGACCATGAGCTAATACAAAAAAAAATATGAAAGTATAAAAAGTCCCATTATGCAAACAAATTTAAAATTCCTATTCCACATACAAGAGGGTGCATGACAACACCATAGCCACAATGACATGCTTTGTAGTCCTAGTATTGCCAAAAGCAGTAATCCATGCAGAGTATAGGAAAGCTCAAATGCTCCATAACAACGCTAGAAGATTAACAAGAATCACAAGAAACAGTGAAGGTCGGATTCTAGAACTTTCAATGAAACATAATGTTTATAGATAAGGGATCATATGTTCTAAAAGAAAAAGGAAAAAAAAATGAATTCCCCCAAAAAAATCATCAATATCATTTTCAGACATCTCACAAGGCATCGTCCAAATCAGACAATAGACATGTTCAACTCTTCCTCTGAAATGATGTGCCGAGAAGAAGGGAAAAAAGAGCAGCCTCCTGCTTAAAGAAATAAGTTATTGCAGGGTTTTGGTTGCGAGTAGAGAGATTCCTTTTTTTTTTTTGAGTAGAGAGATTCTTAGTTCGCTGGCATTAAGCTTCATAAAATGCCTCCTCGTGACGTACAAGAGTTGGAGCAGCAAAAGGTAGAAACCCCTCTCCAGAAAAGACTAACAGAACAAATTAGCAGCAATGCAAGCACAGATGAGTATAACTGCCCAACGAGAGAGAATAAATAAAAGTACCCTGATTACAGAAAAAAGTATCATTCTAAAATGTTGACTGTTCTAGATTTCCTAGTTCCTACAGTTAAGGCAACAACTACTATTTCAGGGTAACTTTCCATAATTACAAGGATTAGTAATAATATTATAGCCCATTAATAGTGATTAAGAAAAATATAAAAGCTGATCTGAAATTCAATTCATGATTACTTGACTATCGCTTATATCCGCCAAAAAGAAAAACAAAAGTTTTTTGAAACACTGAATGCAACAATCAACAATGGATTGTAATGTATCTCCAAAGAATAATAAGAGGTTTATTGATGTTACCTGCTATGATATTGTTACTATATTGGCAAATAAACTAACATGTAGCCCAAGTGCCTTTGCAGAACACATGAACATGAAACTTGCTGATATATCATCACAAAACTTTGATGAATGCAAAAAGACACTACACAAACATGCACCGAACTACAAGCATCTCAATCACCAATGCTAGAAGTATGTAACTTTAGTTACAATTCAGATGGAAACAAAAACAAAAATTCATACCTCAAGGGATAAAAGTAGAGAAGCCATCAAAGTACATTGATATTCCAGTAAAATTCCTTCTTATCAAAAGGCAAATGAAGCTACTTCTAGTGTTGGCATTGATCAGAAAACTGATAGCTGCATTGAACACTCAGAACTAGAGTGGCAAGTTGCAACAGCAACAACAATGAGTATAATTCTAGTTTAAGAAGCAAAATCTCATAAAATTCTAGAAAAAATGCATGGCAGAGAAAATACTTTGGCAACAAGTGTAAAAAACGACTGGTGGGATGGTAAAAAACACTCTTCTAGAAGGAAAAAATATATATAAGAATATTTCTTGCAACTAAACATAACTGAACTTCCATAATATCTATCATAAGAATATTAAATTAAGACAATCCAGGCTTAGTCTAACAATTTGTTAAGACAACTGTTAAGACGCATTGATGGACAAGCAAATGACAAATGGGAAAAATATGATGAATCCATGCCATTTTAAAGTTTTACATGCTGTTACTGGAGTATAGTACACAAAGGAGGATGACAACTACAAAAAGCATGTATACAATGAGATGGTTTTTTCACTGAGAAAATATTTACTTGCTCGAAGCTTTATAAAACAAGATCCAGAAGGATATGTAGTGATAGTCATTAAAAAAAACAAAGCCACCAACACCAATGAAATCTAAATGCAACATCTGATAATTGGTTCACATAAAACCTATTCTCTCCCTCAATAAAAAAGTAAATCTTTCCTCTAAAATATGTGAAATTACTTCCATTATTGCAAGCTGCATTAGGCACTGACATGCGTTGCAAAGGTAAAAACTGACACTGAAACATTTCTAGGGCTACAACTTTAGTTACTCATTAGAACAGAAACCAAAAAGCACGGATAGACTTGGTTTTTCTTTATTAACAGAGCCAATGCATTTCTCAGCTTATTTTGGGTACTCCATTGAGTTTGTTACCCATTTTTCAACTGCTTGCCTTTTCACAAAACCATTTATCTCTCTTATAAGTAGAACCATCCTAAACTCTAAGCTTCGGCGAAGCTATTCTATAAGTACTGCTGCCTGCTAAGTACATTGATATTATACTCCACAAAGATGACACAACCAGCTCTGCACAAATAGCATGCAGTAGATATAAATATGTGAGAAAAAAACTGTAAAGAATCTAGAGCACAAAATGCTGACTATTACAGTTTCTCCAAGTTCCACGGACTATAAATATAAATGAAAGTGAAGATAAACCAGTAAACACACTACTTATTCCTTCTATAAGATCAACATAACAAGGGTTTATCCAGAAAAATCAAATAATGATAAGGTAGACGACATAAGCAAATGCCATACAAAGTTATCAGCATCCAAAATTTTGCTTATTGGAATAAGAATTATAACAAAAAAGTACGAGAGGGTAAAAAAGGCGTGGAGGTGCACAGGACCTGACAGTAATACGTAAAGAAGTCGTCAGTCTCAGAAATCCGGAGACGCTTCAGACTTCCTGGTCGAGGTGAAGGCACCGGCGATCATGTCCACGAGACACCGCTGCGACTCCATGATCATCTCGGTGCGCTTTGTCTCCATATCCATCCATTCCCTCTCCACCTCCCTCATCAGCTCCATCCTCCTCTTCTCAATCCTCTCCAGTCCATCACCAAACCTCCTCACCGCCGCTGCCAGCTCCGATATGCCCTGCGGAAACTCTTCACTGCCCCTCTGTACATCCTTCTCATCGGAGTCTTCGTCCACTGGATCAAAATCCCTCCTTTTCCGGATACGGTGGTTCTTCGAGGACCCAGAAGGCCGCCAACTGGCCTCCCGGAGGATCCCGCTGATGCTTCGGGTGTTACCTCCGATCCTCTCATTGTCCAATTCGTCTTCGTCATCCTCTTCAGAGGAGGAGGCAGCGGGGGCGGAGAGGCCTCTGGCGGAATGGGGTGGAGGGGGGCGGGCGGTAATGGGGAGGGGTCCGCGCTCCATTCGATCCATGCGCTCGAAGTAGGGCCAGGCGGAGGCGAAGGG